>MU388285.1:0-21562 GCA_022578535.1 Jackrogersella minutella
ATTGATAGCTGGTGAGCTAAATGAATGACTAGATACATAGGGGTCTGCCATGTTTATATAGATATCCTCTCCTAAGATGTTTCCGCGTTGCTCTGCGGTGCTCTGTATTGCTCTGCGGTGCTCTGTGTTGTTGCTGGAGCAGCTGTAGCATTCGGATATATACTTAGTCCGGTTCCGTTTTTGGGTCAGTTGAAGAGTTGGATTGTGACATTTCCTTTACTGTTTATCCTCCTCTTCTTATCACGTACGTACCTACCTACTGTTGGTAGGTACGTATGTAATAAGAAAGAACAGTAAATCAGTACAAACAGTAAAGCAAAGTAACTGGGGTGAGACTATTGTATTATGATGTCTTAGGAAGAAAGACTTCCTAACTGTAGCATACCTAGGGCAAGGCACTATATATATGTATAGGTACCTTGGTACAACAGGTGGAACCCCTGCCCTGTCAATGCAACCATCACTCACTCTATTTTTATTTCGCGACGAATGTCGTGAACTACTCCCTCTTTACCCATCCTTCCAGCTTGACGGTAATCTCGTTGCTCTCAATCAAGGTCCTCATTGCCTCGTTGGGTGTTGCCTTCGTCATGGCATCCGCAGGGTTGCAATTCCCTTGAATCCACCTGATATCGTCAATTTCCTTGTTCTCATATGACTGCCTCAAAGCCATCAGATCAATCATCAGTCTTTTCTCGTTAGTGCTACCCATTTGTACCAGGCATTGGTACAAGGAATATGAGTCAGTACAGAGTACGAGTGGGATTCTTGGGAGTGTGAGGCGTTCTAGGATTGTGTTGATAGTACGGTGAATGACGTAGCCAATGTCAAATCCTTGGACCATTCCGTAGATTTCTCTTGCCAGGACGCTCCGTGTTACCCGTTTACACTTTGTGGAGGACCAGTGAATAATGTTGCCTTTGATCTAGAGTTCGTTGTTCTGCGTCGCAGGCCTCTCGTTTCCCAGTACGATGATATACCCTATCTACGAACTCATATCCTTATTATTGGCGAATGATCCGTCCACGAAGATATACAAGCGAAGGTCTTGGGGATTCAGTTGGATATAGGTTAGTCCTCGTTCTTTATTGTCCATCTGCCACTTGATCCTGGCGTTCAGGGCCACAGCCTCCTTGGGCCCTGGTTCGATATGCTGGGCTGCCGTTGAGTAGTCAAAGGCTGCCTCCGGTTGACAGATCGAGGATATATATGCTCCTCGTGCCCTTTGCTCGACATACTTTTTGGCCATATCTGGCGCCGTTGGGTCCAAGGTTTCCAGCTTCTCGGCTTGTCCCTTCTGGATAGCGGAGATGTTGTAACCTTCGTCGTGGACCATAATTCTTGATCCGTTGAAATCCTCCACTGCCCCGTTCTTAAGTATCCTCTGGGGTCGGGCCTTGATGCCTGCCTTCATCAACGCCTTGTCCTCTTCTGCCATGAAACCTGGGGTGCCGACGCTCAGGGTGTCATCCGTCTGAAGGCCTGTCATGCCAAAAGGTTCGTTGGTTCTTGTGATCAACAAGCATGGATCGAAGGGTGATGAATCCATGTGTAGTTCCTGTTGATGGTGCTTCGAGTAGGTTTCGAACCAATATGTGCCCGATTCCGCTAGTCCGTACAGCGGCTTCATGACACGCAACAGCGTCCCCTCGGGATATTTATTTTTTAACTCAGATGGCAAGTATACAAAGATCTCTCTTTGCATTGGTGTTTTTGATTGTGTGTATGCCATTGTGATATCCCGGATCATTATTTGCATGCCCTGTTGTCGTAGCGTTGGCGCCAATGCCATGATTATCCGTTGGCTTGCCCTCTGTATCGTGGGTGCGTAGGTCATAATCGATTCCTTATCGGGATCTCCGTAACCTCGTACAACTAGGCGTGATTTCTCGAATGGGGCAGGTGTATTTTTTCCTTTGACTTCCCGGACCATCGGACCTGACTGAATTGAACGCATTATTCGAGGATGGCATCTTGCAACCTGTTGCCTATGATGAAGTAATCCACCAAAATGCCACGTTATTCAAGTCGAGGATGGTCCGGGAAGTCAAAAGAAAGAATACCTCTGCCCCATTCGAAAAGTCACGCCTAGTTGTACGAGGTTACGGAGATCCCGATAAGGAATCGATTATGACCTACGCACCCACGATACAGAGGGCAAGCCAACGGATAATCATGGCATTGGCGCCAACGCTACGACAACAGGGCATGCAAATAATGATCCGGGATATCACAATGGCATACACACAATCAAAAACACCAATGCAAAGAGAGATCTTTGTATACTTGCCATCTGAGTTAAAAAATAAATATCCCGAGGGGACGCTGTTGCGTGTCATGAAGCCGCTGTACGGACTAGCGGAATCGGGCACATATTGGTTCGAAACCTACTCGAAGCACCATCAACAGGAACTACACATGGATTCATCACCCTTCGATCCATGCTTGTTGATCACAAGAACCAACGAACCTTTTGGCATGACAGGCCTTCAGACGGATGACACCCTGAGCGTCGGCACCCCAGGTTTCATGGCAGAAGAAGACAAGGCGTGATCCAGTACCACCATGACTGGACCGCCGCCACGTTGTTCGGAACGAAGGCCGAAAAGCAACATGAGGGCAAGTCAGACTTGGAAGTGCTCCAAGCCATGCTGGACAAGCTTTCACTTTGCCAGAGAGCACTGGGACCAGACTTTAAGGGAGAACAACAGTTGATCGCAGCAGTCCACCGAGAGTGTCGCAACGTTCCCCAATTACAGCATGCCCTCTTCGAACCGTCAACTAGGTTCGAGGACCTGGCTAGTAAACTCCGAGCATCCATTGGCACCCATGAGAATCTAAAGGGAGCCCGCCAATTCTTGATGGACGATGACAGTGATGACGAAATCGAACCAATACGTGCCTGTTGTTTCCAACCCCCTGGAGTCCCAGATTGGTGGAATTCGGGCTGTGACGAGGTCGGCGAGGGCGTTGGAATATTTTGTGTTGCTTCTTCCAGCGTAGATGCCTTGCCTCATCTGAGCATTCCTCAGGCTGGCTCGTAACGATGGGGGCATCATCTCAAAATCGCCTGCCGTGTATCCGGTGAAGCATCGTCGATATTCTTTTAGAGTTTCCTCAGATGTCTATGGTGGTTGCATTTCTGGTTCCTCTTTTGGCTGGAGTGGAGTTTTTGGTTGGAGGATACCCTGACAAATCGGGGTCTGTTGTTCAAGTGACTCCGCTGCTACCTGACCAAATTGTGTTTGTCGAACCCCTGTGGTGTAGCATACGTCGTCATATACTTCCTCGGTGTAATTGTTCTCCTTATTCCAGGCCTTCTTGAAGTGCCCTACAATGGTAGATGGACACATTTCATTCTGGACTCTGGCCGGTGGAATCTCGTAGTATGTCTGCGCTTCCTGATTGCCGACTGGCATGAGCGACTGTTCATGCAATTGACCCGTCGGGGAGTAGGAAGCGAAGTCTCCTGGGGTTGCTGTGGGAGGTTCGTATTCCGGGGTCTGATAGGGTCCTGGCCCTAAGCTGACATACTGATTCCATGGCTGTCCTCCCTGGGGGGACATCGATCTTCCCATGGTCTGTCCATCTCTCTCCACTGTTGGGTATGGTTGCGGGAAGGGGGTTCCTTGCCCTGTCGGCATAGGAGGTAACCATGGGTTGTAAGCTGGGTTGAAGACTGGATTGTAGGGTGGATTGTACCCGGAGTGAAATCCCGCGGTAGGATAGCTTGGGAAACCCATTGGGGAATACCCTGGTGGATACGGGTAGGGATGTCCGGCAAAGGGAGGTAGAAAAAGAGGTGATGCCTGTGGGTTGGGCAGAGGGGAAACGTTGGGCATCGAGGGAAAGTTGTTGTTGTGGTGGAGGTAGTGGCGGCTGGGGTTTTCTAGGTCTATAGACAGTTGTCCGAATAGTCTTGTAGGGCCTTGACGGGCAGCGCCTTGTGCTGAGCTCTCAGGTTGCTCTCCTTCTGACATGGTCGTGAGGATAATGTTCTTGTGTGGAAGAAGATGCTGGTGTCGCTTGTATTACCACGGGGTGTTCTTCCGTTTTGAAGTGGTAGTGACTCTTCTGACCTTGCTAATCTGTGTTGGTAGGTAGACATTATTACGTACGTAATAAGAAACACAAGATAAACAGTAAAGTAAAGTAAATGGGACGAGACGATTGTATTATGATGTCTAAGGAAGAAAGACTTCCTGAATAAAGTGTACCTAGGTAGGCAAAGCAATCTATATATATCCATAGGTACCTTGGTACAACAGCTGGAATGGCTGCCTTGTCATTGCAACCATCATATATAAAACAGATTTCCCTTGTTATGTATTAAGTTATATTATATATTATGTTTTTCTTTGGTAGTTGGTATCATCATGATGCCGCATATTTTTATATTGGCATCGGAGAGGGTAATGTAATGGTACAGGTGTCGTAAGGGTGCGATAAAGCGTTGGGGTGAAAAATATATTAGATTACGTGTTATAGATCGCAGCGACAGATGGCTGGGATCCACCTGGCACATCCATCAGGTAGATATCTATCACTCCTTACGTAGATATCTCTTCTGAACTTAATCAACCACTTGACACTTGATCAACTATACTATACTATTAGGTTGATTTGAGTGCTGGTTCATTATGGCCTTAGCCATGTCTACTTTATCTACTTTTGCTTAACAACTGCCTCGCAATCTGTAACATCTGGTGCCCAACACAGCCATTCACCTATGACCTCATTGTCACTTTTGAAAACGGGGTATTCTTCACGAAGTTATAGAATCGCCAGCGAGGCACAACAACAACACCTTAAACTCTATAAGCTAACACAGGCTATCAGAGCTCCTGAGGTAACTACCACAAAGAATTGCTGATTCTCTTTACAACTGCAAGGTTGTTTCGATCATATGAATTCTTTTGTCTATAACCAGTTCTCCATTGTCAAGATAGTAAACAGCGTCACGGCCCAAAATCCATCATTGGTAAAACACAAAAAGGGTAACTACCACCAAGATATCCAACTACTCGCCAGGTTCGAGGCTCACCGATTCGAAAATTCCGTATATTATCCTTTAACTATACGGATTCAACCACAAGCGAACGAGCCAACACCTGAAACCTTTAGGAACTGGTGGGATATCGCCAAATCGATCGTCAAGTCTTTCAAGGACGAGCCATACTGGAAAGCCCTTACTACGCTGGGACCCGGCGAGACCCTGAACTTGACAACCTTGGAGGTAAAGAAAGCAGGCCTGACATCATTACCGAATTTACCCGAGACCCCTCACAGGAAACTCCGTCGTGGCTTTACCTTGTCAGAGCAGGAGACGAAGCACGCCGAGGCTAACGGTGGAACGAGTCGGCCAAATCTATCACGAGACAGCTCCTCAGCAAAGTGGGAGCCCAGACTCTTCCCATCGCCAAAGGAGGAGCCACGTCAGTCTCCTGAGCCAAGAGAGGCGCTGAGAACGATAACCTTCATTGCTGATCTATCCACACCTTCCTCTGAAGAGGATAGCGGCAGTCTCGGACTCTCTGATTTCGAACCCGCCAAGGAATATCAGGGACCCGCTGAGGATCCCACTATTAACCGCGAACCCAGCGGTATTGGCGACGCTAACAACAGCGACAGCAACGCTAAGAGCGGGGCAGACGAGACCGAGATGAATCCCCCAGGAGGTTCCGATGGTGCCGAACCTAGCGGTGGTACCAGCGACCCTAGGATAGACAGCCTGATAACCGCCATGGAAGGCTTGTTTAGGAGACTCAGTAAGGACATTCCTAACCCAAAAGAGGAAAGCGGGTGCTAATGCAAGACACTGAAGCCATGTCCAGCGAGCCTCAGGTCATTGAGGACGTCAAGGCAATCAACAAGCTGTTGAACAGAACAGTCAGTCAGTTTGGCATCAAGCCAACTGAGGCCAGCGACTGGCTAGTGAACGCCAGGTACACACAGGCCGACATCAAGAACGATGTCCCTATTCTCCGTTTCGCCAACCAGCTCTTTAGCCACGCTAGAGCATGAGGGGACAGCATTGACCAACAGCTGCTGACGAAGTTCTACATGGCGCTAGACCCATCGTTGAAGATGCTTTGCCCAGAGCCTGATCATCTAACTAATAAGTCACAATACTTAGCCGCTGTGGAAAAGAAGGCCAAGTCTCTTAGAGATCAGCTCAACCTGGGCAGCACCAAAAACACCTCCAGCCATTGGATTGACGATACACCTATCGAAAGCGACGGCGAGTTTAACTACAATAGCAACGACAGAAACCGAGACAATCACCGTCCCTACAACATTAACCGCAACAGCTATCAAGGTGGTGGCTACCGCAACGACCGAACCCCATATCGAGAAAACCGATATAACCAAGGTCCTAGCGACAACAGGCGCTATCAGTACACACCTAACAACAGAGGGGATCGCAGGAGGCCACACTTTGATCGCAGGACCCTTGGAAGGCAAGACAATAGGTCAAGAGGCAATGATCAGCGGAGGTACGGACGCTATCGACGCTATGGACCGCGCAAGCACAGGGATGACGATACCTGGACGTACCATGCAGAGGAGATTGTTTGGGACCACGACGACCTTGACGGTTCGAAGACCAAGGAGATGCGAGACCAGGGCTTCGTGTGCTATAGCGAAGGCGAAGAGGAGCTTGTTTCTGAAGAGGAAACTGGCTACGCTATAGTGGAGGACGACCCAGACAACCCCGGATTCGTATATACCGACGATACATCCGACGAAGAGACGGGTGAAGGGACTGCCTTTCAGGTAGACAGCCCACACGACGACCCTAACCTTGTATGCCGAACCTGTCGCGTTCCTTTCGCGACCCAAGCAGCGCTAGACAAGCACATAGACGCTTTTTGCTCGAAAAGGATGGCAGTTAGGCCTCGAAGAGTGATGGAGATAAACTTCTCAGCCACAGCTCCAGCTACTCCTCCTGCAGGGTACAGGTTTACCGAGGACCAGGTCATAGAAGCGAATCCTGCACCTGGAAACGGCAGACTAGGGGGGAGGAAAACATCCTATTTCAAGATAGACGTCAAGGCCGACGTCACAGGGGATGCAACCTCTGTATGTCTTGATTCAGGGAGCTCAGGTCTATTGGTTGATCGTCAGTGGGTTAGCCAATGGGGGAAGAACCCCTATCTTCAGGAAGGTCGCCCCTAGACGCATGAAAGCAGTTGACTCCAGGCCTGTGGTCGACTGTCGACTGAGGTTGACTTTGACTTCTACATAGAAGGCAGGGTTAAAGGCAACAAGGTGTACGGTCACTTCCCTGTTACCGCCAATGTTATCGACAACCTACCACCCAAGATGTTGATAGGTACCAACTTCTTATGCGAGCATGGTGTTAAGATCGATTTCACCAATGCTACCTGTCGATTTCACTCAGTATTTGGGATAGTGGTACGAGGAGAGGTGTTACATCGCTCTGTGGTGATTGCCTTACGCCGCAGGGTAACTGCAAGGGAGAAGGTGGTCATACCACCTATGTCAGAGGCCATGATAAACGCCAACTGGGTCAACTTACCCAAGCCACAGGACAAGAAGGAGCGAGCATCACCGCCTTACCACTTCAGTGCGGAGCATGAATCACTGTTGGACGCCACGGTAGACTACCGTACAGCGAAGCGTCTAGTGGTTTACAACCCTAAAGCCTGGCCGATAACCATACACCAGAACGAAAAGCTTGGTCAGATCCACAAGTACCAGGAAAACGAGCAAGCCCAGCTAGCCAACTGGTCAGACATAGCGACGTACTGGGATAACGACATGGACATAGACCAGTGGTCTTACATGCTTACCTATCTGGAGGACGAAGACGCTAAGTATGCTGAAAGCTATTTCTCCAGCACAGGGGACAGCGCCGAAAACGGTAGCGCTTTCTACGCTGATGACATAAGGAGCAACACCACTGGAGATAAAGGCCCCAGCAAGTTCAAGCCGGACTACTACACGCCGTCCTATGGCATCACGAAACTATCGGACATACCCTTTAACAAGTCAAAGGCAGGTGTCTCAATAGCTAGTACCAACCCTAACTTGGCACAACGAGTTACGGACCTATTGGACAGTCATGACGTCTTTCGCGATAGGGGTATTGTCCCCTTGCCAGAGAGCCAGAAGATGCGTGTGGAGTTAGTCGACGGTTGGCAGGAGCAACTGAAGACTGTTCGCACGTACTCTGTTGGTATGAAGGATCGTCAATTCATAGACGAGATGCACGACAACCTACAGGGTCACGGCAAAATGAAGAGAGAGGATGAGCTTACACCAGTTACTTGCCCGGTATTTGTCGTCTGGAAGCAGGTAGATGGCAAGCCTAAGGGACGTGTGGTAACTGATTTGAGACCATTGAATAAGATTGTTGTCCCTGACTCTTATCCCTTGCCTGAACAGGACGACATCATGGAATGCATGGCCGGCAAGAGAATGTTCACGTCAATGGATGCCTCTAGCTTCTTTTTCCAGTTGCCGATAGCCACGGAGCGTCGCAACAGGATGGTGGTTATCAGTCACAGAGGGTTAGAGAGGTCCAACGTAGCGCTGATGGGATTTCGCAACTCACCAGCGTATGCCCAACGCTTCATGGATAGGCTATTCTTCAAGCACAGGGACTTCGTTAGAGCCTACATCGACGATTCATCATCTTCAGCTCCACTGATGATGAGCACCTAGATCACCTGCGACAGGTACTAGATATCCTTGACAAAGCCAGGATACACATCAACCCAGCAAAATCATTCGCAGCATATCCCACAGTACGCTTATTAGGGTATAACGTCGACGGCCGAGGAATCACTAAGACCGACGACAGTATCAACGCCTTCAAGAAGATACAGTTCCCAGATGGATTTGGCGATATCCCACCAGTTCCTAAAGGTTTCAGGTGTTGGCTCGTTCGCTTGTGGTTGAATCCGTATAGTTAAAGGATAATATACAGAATTTTCGAATCGGTGAGCCTCGAACCTGGCGAGTAATTGGGTATCTTGGTGGTAGTTACCCTTTTTGTGTTTCACCAAGGATGGATTTTGGACCGTGACGCCGTTGACTATCTTGACAATGGAGATCTGGTTGTAGACAAAAGAATTCATATGATCTAAACAACCTTGCAGTTGTAAAGAGAATCAGCAATTCTTTGTTCGTTACCTCAGGAGCTCTGATAGCCTGTGCTAGCTTATAGAGTTTAAGGTGTTGTTGTTGTGCCTCGCTGGCGATTCTATAACTTCGTGAAGAATACCCCGTTTTCAAAAGTGACAATGAGGTCATAGGTGAATGGCTGTGTTGGGCACCAGATGTTACAGATTGCGAGGCAGTTGTTAAGCAAAAGTAGATAAATAGATACCTATGTATGGCTAAGGCCACAATGAACCACTTTACACTTGATCAATTATACTATTAGGTTGATTTGAGTGCTGGTTCATTATGGCCTTAGCCATACATATCTACTTTATCTACTTTTGCTTCACAACTGCCTCGCAATCTGTAACAATTTATACAAAAAGATCAGGTGGCTAATCCCTGATCAGGCTAGAATCCCATTACGATCTGTAACATCTCCCCCTTTTTTTCTCGAATGCGAAATCTCGCATACAGATGGTCAATCAACCAAACAAATAACAGATATAACAATCCGAACACAATAAAACAATCCCAAGACAATCCTAAATCCTTCCTAAGCATGTTCACTGCGACTTGCAATCCTTCTCACTAAGGGCTAATGCGATGGCGCTTAGATGAGCTCGCTGCTCCAGTAGCAGGACTAGCCGTTGGCGTGCGCGGTGCATCAAGACTATTAGATCTAGTGGAGGTGAGGATGTAACTTGGTACCTCTGAACGCTTCACTAGGTCCCTAGTAGCCCTGGAAACCTCTCTGCGAGTCTCAGCCATGGTGGCCGACGTACAGCGCTCAATAGCGTTGTTCAGATGGTTCCTGGTGACTACGTCGTCTTTGTCAATCTTGTGTGAAAGAGCATGTACAGTGGCCTGCAGTTCGAAGATAACCTTAGCCATAGCGCTGTCAGTAAGCGTTGCGCTAGGGCCTGAGTTGAGGCTCTTGCCAGGTGTTGCGTTCTGAACCTGGGCTAAGTCCAGTCGGTTCAGATGAGCCAGCTTTCCTGCGATAGTTGCGTTGAGGGTGCAACTGGCTTCGCAATAGCGTGTGGCTAGCAACATCGATCTGCTAGGTAGGTTGTCTTCTTGCGAGGATTCTCGATGGTGGTAGCGGTATCAGGCGCTGCTGGACTGTCGTGGTACTCGGAGTCTTGTTCAGACAAGTGGTCCTCCAGTACGTCGATGTTATCCTTGATGTCAGCGTGGTCTTCAGCGTGGCAGTCAGCAAGATCATCAGCGTGGTTGTCGACGTGGTTGTCAGCTGATGGATCAAGTACTGGCTCTGCTGCTAGATTTGCCGCTAGGTGATTGTTCTCGTTGTCGTCGTCTTGCTGAACAGCTGCATTTATTGCCTGTTCAGGCTCCTTCTCAACGTAGTTAACGTGGTCAACGTGGTATTCATGGTCGACGTGGTCAACATGGTGGCTGTTGGCTGTTGAAAGAGCTAATAGATTGCTGTTGTTGCAAGAGGCGATATGGTGATATTGTTGTTGTTGATGGGTGAAATGAGAAAAAGATGTAAAAGTTCCAGGTAAATAGCACTCATTGCTGTTGAATTATCCATGTCATCCAGATCAGCAACTTGCTTTTCTCAGCTATTCTCAGTCTCTCTTTCTTTTAGTGAAAATCATTAACAGTAAAGCACCAAAGTTGCGTCCGAAACTGTTAATATGTTGAATGTAAGAGTTTTCAAAGACTGAACGCGCCATACTTGACGAATTTCAAAGCAATCTTAGCTTGCGACAGCTAATTGCACTTGTGTACCCCTGTGTATGCATCGCTAAGGGTGGTATTTTTAGCGATTGGAATCAGCGATTAGAGATATCCATATACCAGTTCAAGCAGCTTGCCACTGCCCCTGACGCTTGCCTGGATTTATATCTCCAACTACCTATAACAAAGGGCACTTGCCAGCGTCCGCATATACGCTTGAACTGTCTGCTTCCGGTAGCGATCCTTTGCAGCAATCACTGAGTCAGTTGATCAGATATAAACATAAGGAAAAATCTCTCTCGGCAGTGAATGAAAACCCTAAGCACTACTACTGTAGGGCTGCCCCGTTGACTTGGTCTTGAAGAAATAAAGGCTGTCAACCCCTATCGCAAGGGTACTACCCTGGGGTTATACTTCACCTTCTCCTTCGCTGTAGCAGTAAAGCCTTTTGCTTCCAGCTGGTCAGACCCAACTCCCTCAGGGTATTGGCGTTCCCACACAACTTGGTCGTTGTGGTAGGTCCAGGTCCCGTCATCCCTGTATCTTCTCTTCCCAAAACCGTCTATCTTCCAAATCGTCTACCTTGTCAGTGACTCTACACGCAAGTCATGGTAACCGTTGCCGCTATTGCCACTGTGGCGGGGATTGTCTAATACGTTCGATCTAGACGATACGGTCGATAATCCTCCCAAACGCTGTACCCATCAGGGTAACCAACCTATTCACCGAGTCCTCTGACGCTAACTGCTCTGACCCGCTAAGTCCCGATGGTGGTGGAGCCATGGCTTGGAAATCCTTAACGCCTATAAGTCTGCATTCTTTTCTTTTTTTAAGGGGTTGTTGAAAACGGTTCTTTCAGGCGCTCCAGGAGCAGGTTAGCACCTTTCCTTGCATTTATCATCCGTGCGCCAGCTACTGTTAGTGGCAACGCGGACGCACCACCAAAAACACCAACTAGCGCGAAAAATGGCGTAAAAACAACAAAACACCAAAAAGGCGGGTAGGCGATGTTTTTGACATTGACACCTATCCATGTTGGAACCTTCTACTCCGTCACGTCCCACCGTGACAATGAATCCCCAACACACGGCAGCATCAGCACCCGATACCCCCAGTATCGCCAACCTGCACCAGCGAAAAAGGGTCAAGCTATTAAGCGTTGCACCCCTCCCCAAAAATAGCCCTAAGGGCCGGAAAGGAACTCGCTGCACCGGACACCGAGTCCTCGCTACAGGACTTAAATTAATAAACAATACGCCAAAGTAGAACGAGAGGCCCGAATTCAAAAAGAAGTTATCACTAAACTTGCGGCAACCCTGGACGAATTCGTACGCTCCTTCAAAGGGAACAGCCTAGCCGGGCATCCTCCACCTCCCGCAAGTCTCAGGGCTCCCGACAGCGAGAAGACCTGCGCCTCCTAGTGCGGGTCTCGGAAGGCCATATGGAATGGGCGAAAAAGCACACCCGCATATCAGTACGACTCCCCCGAGAACAGCTAGATGCCCGACCTCCACCGTACGCAGCCAGGATAGCCCTGACGAAAGCCCTGGAGTTCCCTATAGGGTCCATCTGGGACGTACAGCACCTTTCCTGCAATTTATTTTCCGTGCGTACGCTACTGTTAGTGCACAAGCTTGAATTACACCAAAATCCCTAACTTTTGAGGCCGAAGGCCCTAAACACCAAAGCCACTTCAGGCTCGGATCATGGCCCTGCCGCCTGATCCTGAGCCTGAAGGCCCCAAAACACCTCATAGAGGCAATCCAGCAATACAGCGGATTATCGACAACGGCACTCCTACTAGGGTAGAGCCTTTTACTCCAGCGCAGCCGACGAAAAGGAAGCGAACTGTCCAAGTTCAACCATTTAAAACCGTCAAAATAATCACTGGAAAGGTTTCAGCTGCCCCCGCCCGCCAATCTGGTCTACAGGCTTCCACCCACAACCAGCCCGACGAATCAACCGCCACCGGTGCACTGATGTCCGCTATGGCGGAATTTCATCGCAAACAAGATGCCAGACAGGAAGTGCTTGGACTTGTAGCCCGCTCACTCGATAACGTCGTCTCTACCTGCAACGACACCGACAAAAAATCCTTCGCCCGCGAAATCACCAAACATTTCTCGACTTACCTGAACACCGCCCTCCTCGCCTCGGGGGGCCTCTGGACCCCCTACGGCAGTTCAGGGAGCAACTCCCAGGGCGCAGGGGCCCCGCTGCGGCTTCAGGACAGATCAAGGCCATGCCGAGCCCTGCACCAAGCCTGAGGGATGCGCCAACTGCTACGGCCCGCACCCTTCTACTCACCCCCAGTGCCCTGCCAGATCTACTTGCCGCAATGGCAAGATAGTTCATCGGTCTCGAAAGGAACTTGAGAACCTCCGCAAGCAGGGCTCCCGGCACCAGGAGCAAGAGCAAGAATAAGAAGAACAAGAAGAAGAATAACGCTGTTGACCCTGAGGAGCCCGAAGAATTCGGAGCCCCAGCACACCAGAGTGCGGCCAACAGCTGGGACGAGGACGTGATAGTGGCCCAAGCCCAGGCTGGAGCAAGCTATACCTCCAACTACCCCGAAGATGACCGGATGGGGTCTGACGAAGACATGGACGCTGAGTTGCCAGCAGCAGTCCCAACTAGGAACCACAGCAGACACCGCGCTGCCTGGTCGCACCTCCGCCTCGACTCCGAGGCCTAGGCGTAGCGCCAAGCGACGACGGCAGAAAGCACTAAAAATAGCCCAAGGCAACGTGGGCAAGAACTCGCCGTCGCACATCGCCTTCCTACAGCTATGTTGGGAAAGCGACATGGACGTTGTACTAGTCCAGGAACCTCGATGGGCGCTGCCTCATTAACACCCACCCCGGCTACAATACCTGCGTACCAGTGTATTACTGATACAGCCTTGACACCAGACCCCGAGTAATCACCTACGTGAAGAAAGGGAGCAGATACCAGACACAGCAGAGCCGCCCCTGGAACACCAGGGACCTTCTATGGCTCAACGTGAATGGCGTGACGATCACGGACGTTTACAGGCCCCGAACCCATCCGACAAATCTTCCAGGCCAGCCTGAATAGGGCTCACTGCCCTGTTGAACGGTGTGGTCAGCCCCCAGCAGGCAGGGGCGCTACCCAAGCGCTCCGCCGTGGACCTCACTACATGTCTATCCCATGACATGGAATTCGCCCTCGAAACCCGTAGAACTGCTACGATGGTCACGATGGATGTCCAGGGAGCCTTCGATGCAGTACTGGGTAAACGTTTCGCAGTCAGACTGCTCCAACAAGGGTGGCCTCCACTGATGGTCAGCTACGTGCTCTCCTTCATGACCCTACGTCGAGCCAGGGTCCGCCTGGAAGACACCGTTACGCAACTCTTCGGCATTTTGTGTGGCCTGCCCCAAGGCTCACCCGCCTCCCCCATTCTGTTCATGCTGTACATCGGAGATATACTGCTTGACGACCCCCACTGCCGCTTCGGCTACGCAGACGACATCTGCATCCTCAGAACAGGTTTCTCGCTGGACGACAACGTAGCAAAGATTACCGAGGACGTCCGCCAGATACTGCACTGGGGCATACAGAATAAAGTCGCCTTCAACCCTGGGAAGTATGAGCTCATGCACTTCACCAGGGCCAGACACACACGCCCTGGATTTAAACATCCCCGACCTCAATTTCACTATTCGCCAGACTAAAGACCAACAAGGGACCATTGCCCCGCTTCGCCGGCTTGGAGTGTGGTTTGACCGCAAATTTACCTTCAAGCCGCACGTCACAACCCTAGCGGCAAAGGCCGGGAGAGTCGTCAGACACCTCCACAACCTCGCCAATACAATCTGCGGAAGGCCGCCATAGCCTGCGTTCTCCCCGTAATCACCTACGGAGCCGAATCCTGGTACGCCGGACGCTTCAAGCTCCCGACGAGCAACGCACAGTCTCAGGGCCGGGATGTCAGCACTCAGCAGAACTTCCACCGCACTGAGCTCGACAGGATACTGAACGGGACCATCAGGGCCATCCTCCCGATATGGAGGACCACCTCTAGGGACACCCTATACAGAGATTCCGGGCTTCCCACAGCGGACGTAGCCCTAGACAAGATTCGATACCGCCTGGCTTTCAGACTAAAAGCAGTAGACGAAGCCCACCCCATGGTGGGCAGACTGGCCAATACTGAGAGGCCGCAACGTCGGCGGCTTCATCAGAGTTAGGACACGCATGCAGAGGGCAGCGGATCTGCTCCCAGTTTTCCCACGCCCCCTGTTGCTAACTCCCCGATACGCCCCCGGCTCCAGGGCATCACCCACTGGGAGGCACGAGGAAGAACGAGGCTGCCGAAGCCTTTAAGGCATAGCTCCGTACCCTCCCCGACACTCATACGGTCGTGTATTCCGACGGCTCACAACCTGAGGGCCGCACCGGCTACCTCTATAGGGGCCGACATAACGTCAAATACGGCAGCGGCAGACTAGGCTGGGCCGAGGTCTTGCCTTTTTGTCGGTGTCGTTGCAGGTAGAGACGACGTTATCGAGTGAGCGGGCTACAAGTCCCAGCACTTCCTGTCTAGCATCTTGCTTTCGATGGAATTCCGCCATAGCGGACATGAATGCCCCAGTGGCGGTTGAGTCGTCGGGCTGGTTGTGGGCGGAAGCCTGTAAACCAGAATGGCGGGCGGGGGCAGCTGGAACCTTTCCAGTGTTCATCGTGACGGTTTTGGAAGTTGGAACTTGGGCAGTTCGCTTCCGTTTCGTCGGCTGCGTAGGAGTGAATGGCTCTACCCTAGTGGGAGTGCCGTTGTCAATAATCCGTTGTAAAGCCGGATTGCCTCTGAGGAGTATTTGGGCCTTCAAGCTCAGGATCAGGCGGCAGAGCCATGATCTGAGCCTGAAGTGGCTCTGGTGTTTAGGGCCTTCGGCCTCAAAAGTTAGCGATTTTGGTGTTATTCAAGCTTGTGCACTAACAGTAGCATGCGCACGGACAATAAATTGCAGGAAAGGTGCTGTACGTCCCGGATGGACGCTGTAGGGAGCTCCAGGGCTTTCGTCAGGGCTATCCTGGCTGCGTACGGTGGAGGTCGGGCATCTAGCTGTTCTCGGGGGAGTCGTACTGATATGCGGGTGTGCTTTTTCGCCCATTCCATATGGTCTTCCGAGACCCGCACTAGGAAGCGCAGGTCTTCTCGCTGTCGGGAGCCCTGAGACTTGCCGGAGGTCCAGAATGCCCGGCTAGGTTGTCCCCTTTGAAGGGGCGTACGAATTCGTCCAGGGTTGCCGCAAGTTTAGTGATAACTTCTTTTTGAATTCGGGCCTCTCGTTCTACTTTGGCGTATTGTTTATTAATTAAGTCCTGTAGCCAGGACTCAGTGTCCGGTGCAGCGAGTTCCTTTCCGGCCCTTAGGGCTATTTTTGGGGAGGGGTGCAACGCTTAATAGCTTGACCCTTTTTCGCTGGTGCAGGTTGGCGATACTGGGGGTATCGGGTGCTGATTCTGCCGTGTGTTGGGGATTCATTGTCACGGTGGGACGTGACGGAGTAGAAGGTTCCAACATGGATAGGTGTCAATGTGAAAAACATCGCCTACCCGCCTTTTTGGTGTTTTGTTGTTTTTACGCTATTATTAGCACTAGTTAGTGTTTTTGGTTACTAGGTACTTCGAGCAGCTATGCCCGGCGAACGCCCCCGATCCAAGCGAGAAAGACCTCGTGTCCATGAAGGTGATGGCCCTGCAGCTGCTCAACGGCGGCTACGAACCCATCTCCAGGCAGTTCCAGTTCACGCTGATGTTCCTGCTCTACCAACCCGAGCTACAGAGGCGTGGTGCAAGAGATCAGGGATGCGTTCAAAAGCTACGATGAAATCACCTCCGAGGCGCGCGCGCACCTGCCATACCTCCACGCCGCGCACGAGCCCCGCGGCCGAGCACTACATCCCCAAAGGGGTAAGCACCTTAACCTCCCTCCCCCCAACTTTCCCAACCAACGCAAGCTAACCAGTAACCACCAACCCTTAAGTAACCGTGTAACACGGGCAGTTCCCACTAACCCGCAACCCGCGGCTCTTCCACGACGGGCACGCTTCCGGGCGGAGTGGCCGGCGCGAGGAACCGGCGCGACGAGTTC
This sequence comes from Jackrogersella minutella, assembly GCA_022578535.1. Classification (NCBI taxonomy): domain Eukaryota; kingdom Fungi; phylum Ascomycota; class Sordariomycetes; order Xylariales; family Hypoxylaceae; genus Jackrogersella; species Jackrogersella minutella. Next base: position 16,961 of record MU388285.1, read on the forward strand.
CGGCCGTTCAGCCAGGGCCCGGGGATTAGCGCGCCGTGGCGACGGACGCGGCTGTTCGTCGCCAAGGTGCTGTGGGCGCTCGACGCGGAGGCGGCGCCGGGGCAGCGCGGGGTCGTGTTCGCGGGGGGTTTCCGCGTGTATATGATGTGGGAGAAACCCGAGTTTTACGTGAGGTTTCGCGAGCGTTGTGAGGGAGGGATGGCTGATATGTAGTAACTCTCCTCGTAGCTATTTCATAAACAAATTCAACATACAATAATTTTATTAGCGCAGCAGCTGCGCGGTAATAGTCGTTATAAGATTGTCATAACCTTGAATGTCCTGTTGAAATGCCCCACCTCATGCTTCAACATGAATCCCTCGATTGACCGTACACACATCGTAAATCATAACGTCTTTACCAACCTATCTTCTCGACTCGTTTTTGGGCCATTTTGAACTTCCACTTATCTTGCTAAGCGCCCATTAGGTACGTTTTATAAAAACTCAACTCCAGCCAACATCCTCAATTGAATAATTCCGTAATGTGCCCAGGTTATCGTTCATAACCATCCATTCCACCATTCCTCCGTGAATCGGGCGCGGAAGCATTCAATGCTCAATACGTCGTCAACCATACGTCGTCATCGTTAGATTTAATGTTCGAGCTACACCGTATATTGCGCTTAACATACCGGAATATGTATTCCTCGTCAAGACATGGCAATCGTGTCGCTCGTAGTATCATAGTTCGAGAATGCGGAGTCCACCCCCGGGTCATCAATAAAAGTCCGCTACAGCTCAACCGCCACCACGGATCACACAGGCAGCGGCTGCGGGTTATTCCCAACCGTCTTGTACAGCTCCCTGAGCTCGAAAGCCTCGTGGCCACCCTCGGGGACCTCGCCGACGACGCGGGCGGGCTGGCCGGCGACGACGCTGAAGCTGGGTATGACCATGTTGGGGGGTATGACGGTGCCGTCGAGGATGCGGACGTAGTCCTTGATGATGGCGAACTCACCGACGACGACGTTCTGGCCGATGTGCACGTGGGTCCCGACGGTGGCGGCTTGGACGACGGTGCTGTCGCCGATGAAGACGTGGTCGCCCAGTCGGAGAGGGAGGTAGGTGAATGAGCTGTTATATGGAGGATGTTAGCTAAGAAGTCGCGCGGTTGTTAAGTTGACCATGCGACGAGAATGTGTAGAACCAACCCTTTGTAGATGCGCCCCGGTGGACGTAGACAGCATCCTTTGCTCAGATAACAATATCGGCCGATGGCTACGGCGGTGTTACTGCCGGGAGCGGCGGCGCCGGAACTGGAGGTAGGCTGGGCGGTTCTGGCAAGGTCGCCTCGTATCATGGCTTCGGCTTGGATGACTGTCTTGCCGCCCAGCATGATGTGCTGCGTTCCGATCAAGATGGCTTTCCGAGACACTTTGTTTCCTGTGTCCTACGTAAAGGTTAGAAAGGGCATTGGTAAGTTGTTCCTGGATGCGTTTAGTAACTTACTGTTTCAATATATTCGCCTTTGGCTTGTTTTCTAGACATCTTGACGAGCCGAGTTGAGAGTATTGAAGTTGATGCGCCGAAGTTTGCGATTGAATCATAAAGTATTTACGTATCGTAGTACTTATTCGGGTACGCACATAAGCAACAAACGCGACGCGAGGCCCATAATTATATAGCCCCATTTTAAATATCCAGGTATTGGCTTGTAACTATTTCTATCAATGGATCATCTGCGAAAGATCTCATTAATACCTACTGAGAAGTGGAAGCTATTACTCCTCAAACAAGTACCATCTCCGTTAGATATCTCGTCAACGACATCTTTAGTACTTGAATAGTTGTGTTTGCATTATTCCGCGTTATTAAAGTTGATCCGCGCACATCCAAGGCCTTTACATGTATCTTTCATCAATGGCATTTCTTGTGGTTTTCAATGAGATTCATGCGCTCGGTGACATGCAAAATCGCCCTTACGTAGTTTGGCCATGCACGGATATATCAACGCTACGTCAATGAATTCATCGCCGGCAAAGTTACAACCGCCGGGTCAGCAAGATCGGTTCGATAGATGGCGTCAATTAGGAACCTAGTTAGGTAATACGGATCTGTAATGCAAACCTAATAAAGCTGAAAATACTTACATCATGCTCACCTCGCTTACCGTAAAAGGAAATCAGCTATGTCATAAGTGATCCAAGCATAGGTATCGTGTGTTCCTGGGACAGCTAGGGCAAGTCCCAGCCTCAAACAGATCAATGACATCAAGCTGATCCAAATTATTCGGTAAGTTGCGACTCACATCTTGATCTTATCTCAGTATTTCAATCTGAACGTTTGAACTTTCCTTTACATCTTCATTTTCTCAATCATCTCATAAGTGCCACCCGATAACTCCTGACACCAACACATCGTTCGCCACTGTGACTATCATCGATCATCTCATCAATACTCCTCATCATAAAATATCATACTGGATCTCTCTTCGTAAGATTTCAATACTTCCGCAATCATGACTATCACTAGATCCGGCGCTAAAGCCGAACATGTCTCCAAGAACAAGGACGAGAATAGTAAAGACGCCACTTTGAAGCACCAGCTCGATACGAAAACGTCACCATCGTCCAAGCGTCCCAAGAAAGACGACGGCAAGAAACAACAAACCATTGAGGATACTATCCCAAGGTATGTATGAACATGGCATAACATCATCTAACAGCCATCACTCATTCATGCCCAGCCCGACCGAAGCGTACGGCGACGGCAAGAATCAACCACCGGCGAGCAAGGGTAAGGGTGAAAAGGGACAAGATGTCAAGGATGAGAATAATGGAGTGCATCCCCAGGGAACCACGAACCAACATGGCTCGGCCGAGGAAAAAGGGGCGAGACAAGGTACTGTTCCATCCAGCATTCTAGAGAAGGGCATCGTCTACTTCTTCATCCGCGGCCGAGTAGGCATCGACGAACCGAGCAGCGTAGACGACATCCGCCGCAGCTACATGGTCCTGCGCCCGCTAGACAAGGACGCGAAGCTCGGAGAAGGAACAATCGACGACGCCGGGAACAGTCGCCTCATCGCCATTCCTAAGAAGGTCTTACCCCTGAGCGGCAGGGACAGGTGGATCGCGTTCGTGGAGAAGTCTCACGCGTCATTCAAGACGCTGAAAGAAGACTTCGTCTCGGGATCCGACTACGCCACCAAGACCGTCGGCGTGCGACACACGCCCGCCGCCGCCCCGGTAGCGGAAGGCATCTACGCCATCACCAGCACCGGGCGCGAGAGCCACCTCGCGTACATGATCACATTACCGGAGGATCTTGGGGAAGTACAGAAGGAGATCGGGCTCAGGGAGAAAGGGAGCTTCATCATCAGCACCAGAAACCCGCAGTACGAAGCTCCGAAGGGCACTTCCCTTCCGCAAGGCCCAGACTATACTAAGGAGTGGGTTATCTCTCCGCGCATTACCGCAAGAATGCTAACAGCTCGCTATTTAGAGTCCAAGACGAATTCAAGGCACTGCGATGGACCGCGACGCAACCCAAGCACCTCGACTTCGCAAACACACAATTTCTCCTAATCGGCGAATCGAGCGGCATCAAAAAGGCCACGGATCCGCAGGCGGGACAAGAAAAGAACGAGCAGCTCCCCATAGATGAGTTAGAGAAGTTGGAAGACGAGGATACTCACAGGATGGAAGACTTGCAAGGGGACGACTCGGCGTCCATCTTCGCAGACCTGCAAGCGCGTGCGAAGGATTACCCCAAGCTGCAGACCACATTTTAGGAGCCGACATTATGGAACTGGAATGGAAGGCTCAAAATGTAACACCAAATAAAGGAAAAAAAATGTACGGAATAATGATGAATAGAGAAAAGCTCAACATGGCTCTTGAACCACTCGCTCCTTACCAATGTCGTCAGTGAAACCCGCGACCCACATCACCAAACAAATGGGCCGAATAGAAATTGCATATGAACACTGCCAACCCTAATAAATCCCCATCGCTGCTCCACCGCACGCGAAGAACAGTTCTCACCACCGAGAACAAAGATGAAAGCACGGAAGTCTCGATTCGTCTAGTGGTTAGGATACCTGCTTGTCATTTCCCCTAATTATTCGGGATTCGAGCTCGCAGGTGGCCGGGGTTCAATTCCCCGATCGGGAGGATATCGTTTTTTTTATTTATTTTTTCGCATGTATTCGCATGTATGCGCGAATACCTTACAACAACAAAAGGTACCAAGATCGGACACGTAAACTCACGAAATAGGGACTTTACCATTAGTTTTAACTTTCGATTATTGAACTTTTACAAGGAATCTTAGATATCCCAAAATATACAAGAACTAGGTACTCAAACATTAACTACACTCACGCCGTGCCGTTCGTCTTGATCGGCAAGACCGTGACCTTGGGCGTCTCCCAGATATCCCAATCGTAGGAGACCGAGCGATCGCCAAAGGGCCGTAAAGTGGCAATACGGAACCTGCAACCAAATTAGCAATCCGAACATCCAACGTGTAAAAAAAAAGGGGGGGGGGGGGGGGGGGGGGGGGGGGGAGAATGGGGGGGGAGCACATGTTTAAAAACGCAGGGGAAATAGGGAACCC
>MU388285.1:21572-108958 GCA_022578535.1 Jackrogersella minutella
TCCCCCCCCCCCCCCCCCCCCCCCCCCCCCCCCCGCCCCCCCCCCCCCCCCCCCCCCCCCCCCCCCCCCGTCAGAATGGTAGAGGAAACGTACTTGTAATCGCCAGGTTCAATATGCGACCCGTTAGCGAACCTTCCGAGCCAGTAGTAGATACCCCACTTGTTGCGCGGCTGAGTGAACAAGGGGAAGGAGAAGATGTCGTCCTCGCTGTCCTGGCCGGGGGTGAACCACGAGGAGTCGGCCGTGCCGTTCCAGCTCGTCGCCGACCCGACGTACTTGTTCTGGCCCACGACGGGCGGGTACGTCCAGTCGGATTCGACGTAGTCGCCGGCGAAGATCTTGATGGGAAAAAAAAAAATCAGCTATCCGCTCATCCCTAACAACTCGCGAACTTTAAGGAAGAAGAGGGAGGAAACTTACATCCCAGCGGAGCTCCTCCGTGCCGTAGACGAACCCGGTGTTCAGCTTAGGGAAATCCTGGGAATCGCGAGCCAGGTCGAAAGTGAAACTGTTATTGCAACGTTAGAACTTTTCCTCTCGTGAAGATACCGCACAGATCCCGTGGAAGGAGGTAATAAAAAGAGTCGCTTACTTTGACTTTTGCGCGATTCTGGTGTCGGAGACACCCGAGGTCAGCCAAGGGTAGTTCTCTCCGAAATCCCAAATGTTGGTGATGGTTTGGTTGAGATCGCAACCAACGCCTGTTTCCATGATTAGCGAACATCGAGATATGCATGATAGGCTAGCGACTAACCGAAGTATGGGACTCCGAGTTCCTCGCCGTTGCTACCGCTTATCAAGATCTTCCCGCTGTAGACGGGTAGATTGCTTGTGTTGAGTCCCTCCGGAGCGGTGAAGGTAAATCTGCATAAACATGTTAGCCACTAGACCTTAAAAACGTATGAGTATTTAGCATCGCATGTGCATACTCAGCTACTTTCGTCTCAGCAGGCCCGACAACGAATTCTCCTTGCGGCAACGCCACCTGAGGGGCAATCTTCTCGGGGTGGAGATCGGAATAGAGCTTAAGAGCCGGGAGGAACGACTGCGGCTCGCCCGGGATGGCGGGGTTCCAGGAATCGTAGCCGCCGGCATCCTGCAGCGCGAAGGTGTACGTGACAGGTGTAGTCCCGTGGTTCGCGATCTCCACCGACTGCTTTGCGGCGAAATGCGCCGTGTCGTTGAGCTCGAACTTGCGGCCGTCGAAGCTGAGCTCGGTGGTAGAGTTGAGCACCCGTCCGGCGTCGACAAAGCCGGAGCCGACTTGGGTCGTAGGCGCCCAGAAGCCGTAGTCGGTAGCCGTGGTGGCCCAATCGGCCCAAGGCACAGCGCGGGCCGTGCCCATTACGCGTGCCGTCAATCGCTTCGCCCAGGCGGGATCGTTTGCGTGAGCAGCACGTCCGCCGTTCTTGCCGACCCACAGCGCGGCAACGCCCGCGATGTAAGGGGTGGCCATACTGGATCCGCTAAGCACCCGATAAGCATCGGTAGGGTAAGTGGACAGGATCTTGGTACCGGGCGCGACGACGTCCGGCTTGAGCGCGAGGTCGTAGGTGCTACCCCACGACGTGTACCTCGCCGGTCGGCCCCCGCCGGCGTTGTACAACCCAACATAGTTGGCAGTGTCGATATCGAAAGAAGCGGTGACATTACCTCCGGCGATAAGAGCGTCGATGATCGCCTTCCCCGCGCGGGCCTCGATCGCTGCTACGAGACCGGGGGCGCTGGTGTTGGCGTAGACGCTTTGGTACGGTCCATCGTCGTTGTAGAACAGGACATACTCGGCACCGAGGGCGGCGAGGTTGGTATGCTTCACGCCAGTGGCACACCCGCCAATCCTAGCAACGGCTATGGTTCCGTTGAAATTGGGGGTGTCGGCTGGTAGTGGCTGGCAGGCGTCGTTCTCCACGGATGAGTTGAGCGTCACCGGCCTGAGGGGCCAGTTCAGAACGGTCTTCGGGAAGAAATCAGAGGCGGGGATGTAGGCGACCTGAGTCTTGTTTGATTGACCGTCCACGTTGAAGTCGGCCGAGAAGGCCTGGGCAGGAAACTCTCCGGGCTCGGCAGCTCCCACGGTGAGAACGCTCTTCCCCGACGCGCCGTTGCTAGCGTCGAACGGGCCATTGTCGCCGTCGTTGCCTGCCGCAATAGCAATGACAACACCTTGCTCGACCATCCTGGAAGCCAGCACGGCCCAGGCATTGGAGGTGAAGCCGCTGGTCTCTCCTAGACTGGCACTGATGATATCCGCCTAAAATAGTGGTCTCGTGTTAGTCAACGTATACACTGAAAGCTTTATCATCTAAGCATAAACAGGTGAGATGGTTCAGTTCACTTACGCCTGAGTCGAAGGCCTTGAGGAATCCTTCGATGACCACTTCCTCGTTTGAATAACCACTTGACCCGAAGACCTTGAAGGAAAGCAACTTGGCACCAGGAGCAACACCAACAAATCTATTTCCGACGAAGTTTAGCGAGATGCAATAATACGTATGTGCATATGTTGGAAAGGCAACTCACTGGTCACTCTTGCCGGCAATGATACCAGCAACATGAGTACCGTGTCCATATTCGTCCATCGGATCGTTGTCAGGTTTCGGTGGTCCATCAGGCCACGCTAATGTCAAAAACATAAATTAATATCGTGTATACACATCTCACGAAATCATGGAATGAAACCCACAATCGCCGACAACATCATAGCCGCCTATCACAGTGAAGTCCGGGCCGATACCTCCGCCGAGAGCAGGGTGGGTGTACTGGACGCCGCTGTCGACGATGGCGACTACAGCTCCCTCGCCAATGATTCCGGCTTGGTGAAGCTTCTCGACGCCGGTGGAGCCGTGCACCGAGTAGTTAGAGGCGGCGGCATCGTCGCTAAATGATTCCCCTTCGAACGCGGGCGATAGGAGGCGCACCATAGTCGACTTATAAACCGAAGCCACGACTGGGCTGTCCTCGTCGGCGTCGAGGGCATCGGTGAGCGACTCGGCATTGCAGTGGCCGTCGCATTCGATGCTCATGCCGGGGAAGAGGTCGGAGTCGAACTCCTTGACGACGTGGAGTCCGGGTAGGCCCGCGACCTTAGATGAGATGTGGGCTCTCTGCGCACGCGACTTCAGCTCGACGATGAATCGTCTTGGCGTGGCGCTATCCCCGATCTTCGCAACGTTGTTGGGGTCGCGGCGCGAGAGAGGCTGGAGGCCCCATGCGCTGCCGGAAGCTCCGAGCAGCAGGGCCAACAAAGAATTGGTCGCGCGCATCTTGTCGGTTCACACAACACACGTAAATTGATGTGTGTATTGAAGTTGAGATGCGACATGGCGAAAGTCGACCGTCGCGACCTTATATTAATCAACCTTCTGTATGTAGGTAGGTAGATCACCGTTTGCCAAGACGTGACGGTCTCGTATTTCGAAGGTTACATCGACGCCAATGTCAACAACTACGACTCCGTATAATGTGGGTTGTTTGCAATGTGGATTTTACGCAGTAATACCCTTTCTGTTCTCTTTGAAGCGCTGCCCAAGGCCTTGGGCAGTTTGTTGCCAACCCATCACGGGCATGGGAAGCCCTTGCTTGGGGTCCGGGGTGTTGAAGATCTGGACGTGGAGCCCCGGTAGGGCAGGTCGTTTAATTTATGATGCCATCGTATTCCGACGATTGCGAAGAAACAAAAGTCTCAGAGTAGTTAGGATGAACATGAAGAACAAGGGGAGAAGAGGATAAAAAGGGGGGAATAAATTCTTTTTCGTAACTTGATTGGATTGTATAATTAGGTAAGCAAGGGTAAATGCATATGTATATTCCGAGTTTAGATCCTAATTTGCATTTATGCTTGTTAGCGCAGTTATCGATAACTTACTGGGTTTAAGTGATTTGCAAGGCTATTCATTACGAACTTTTTTAGCAACGATGAATCGGGAGATCGGAGATTCCACTTCTATTCCGTTTCTATTCCTAATCCGATTCCCTTCGATTCCACCTGCTATCTAAGTATGTATTATTCTCCGACTTGGAAAATAATTGTATAGCATTAAACGTTGCAGTGTTTAAACGATTATTCTACATTTCAAGTAAGAACGATAAGAAATAGCTTAAGCCGATAATGTGTTATTACGGTATACCGAATACATGACCATTCAACTTAAGGCCGATCACACCCGAAAAGTCCAAACACTTTTCATTCTTTGAACGGCTTCTTATTCAACGCGGCGCAAATTTATGTCCTTTACTTTATTTTACTTTACTTAAGCAAGTGCTCAACTTTACTATGGACTGACAATACAAACGACGTGTTCCTGAGCTGAATGTGGCACTCTCCCATTCCATTCCACCTACTTTAGGTATCTTGCTATGTAATTCATCATACGATGCCGTCAGCATCATACGACGAAGCTAGTCACACGAACCGGCGCCAACCTATAATTTTCCTCGCCTCATGACATAAAAATAACCCATTGATCAACATCCTCCTACCTCCTACCTCCAATGCATCGACTTCACCTTTCCAACATCTACGCAAGGTAATGCCAATACGAATCCGACGAAGCCGCTGTTGTATTTCCCTAATCTGCTTCCTCGTCGGCTTCATCACAGCGATCTCGTGCATGGTCCTCTTCCGGCCCAGCACCGCCGCTCTCACGCTAACCCGAATCACCAGCACCCTGTTCCCGAGCACCATGGCAGCGACAAGGAAGCCCGTCATCGTCGTAGGCTCCGGGCTCGCCGGCCTATCCGCCGCGCACGAGGCGCTCCGAAGCGGAGCCGCGGTGCGCATGCTGGACCGTGCGCCCAAGCCCGGCGGGAACAGCATCAAGGCCTCGTCCGGCATCAACGGCGCCGGCACGCGGTTCCAGAAGGAGCTGGGCATCACCGAGGATGAGAGTTTCTACTCCGACACCGTGCGTTCGGCCGGAGCCAAGTTCGCCGAAAGCAGTCCGCCCGTGGACCGCAAGGCCCTGGTCGAGATTCTAACAGGCCATTCCGAGAGCGCGGTGAGCTGGCTCTCCGACGAGCTGAAAGTGGACTTGAGTGTCGTGGCGCAGCTTGGGGGACACTCCGTCGCGCGGACGCACCGCGGCGGCGGAAAACTGCCTCCGGGGGCGGCGATCGTGTCGGCGTTACTGGAGGAGCTGAAAGCCAACCCGAACTTCGCGCTGGAAAACTCCGCGGAGGTCGACGAGTTGCTGACGAGCGCTGGTGCCGTGAAGGGCGTCCGCTACCACACCTCCGACGGCGAATCGCACGAGCTCGACGGGCCTGTGGTCTTTGCAGCCGGAGGGTTCGCAGGGGATGCGCACGGCCTACTGTCAAAATACCGACCCGATCTAGCCGGAATTCCATCCACGAACGAAGCGCGGCCCGCGTCCCACGGCCTGCTGTCCGCGATCGGGGCCGCCTTCGTCGACATGGACAGCGTGCAGATCCACCCTACGGGGTTCGTGGACCCCAAGGACGCGGGCTCGGCGTACAAGTTCCTGGCCGCGGAGGCGCTGCGGGGCGAGGGCGGCATCCTGCTCTCCGGGCAAGGGGAGCGGTTCGTCAACGAGCTGCAGACGCGGGACGTGGTCAGCGCCGCCATCATGGCCCTGCCGCACGCGACGGTCGACAAGACGCGGCAGTGGGAAGTGACGCTGCTCCTTGACCCGGGTGCTTGCGAGGTCACGGCGTCGCACATAGGCTTCTACCTCTGGAAGGGCCTGGTGCAGAAGAAGAAGGTGAAGGACCTGGCGCCGGAGGTCATCGCGGCGGTGGACAAGTACGCAACCCTAGTCTCGGAGCACGGCGAGGACGCGTTAGGAAGGAAGGCGTTTGGGCGTTGGACGCTACCGCCCGGAGAGGCAAATCGAGAGAAAGAGGTATGCGTCGGGACTGTAACGCCCGTGGTCCACTTCACGATGGGAGGCGTAGCGTTCGACGCGCAGGCGCGAGTCTTACGGTCAAAAGAGGGCGACTCGCTAGCCCCTATACCCGGTCTATGGGCTGCGGGCGAAATCACCGGGGGTATACATGGTGCGAATAGGCTTGGTGGCTCGTCGCTGCTTGAGTGTGCTGTCTTTGGTAGGATCGCCGGGGCCGAGGCCGCGAAGAGTGTGACAAATTTATGAGGATGTTTTACTTGACATGGTGGTACTGCTACGGGGATTTATGGGCCTTATGGTTGGACATGGCTTAGAGAAGCACAGATCTATCGTTATTTTAACCTCATGCGATTAAACATCTGACTTTTGGAGTGAGAGGGGAAGGGACGGGTATCTAAAGCTCCTCAAATCATCGAAGGACGTTACAAATAAAGCAACAGTTAAATATGATTAATTGCCGTGGCCGAGACATACGTTCATGAACACTATCGTAAACGGGAACATAAGCGAGTGTGGCTAGGATGGAAAGTTTATCGATGAATTATTTCTTAATGTGTACAATTTGAGACCAATACTAGAACTGCAAGCGGTTGGTTCTTTAGATGTGTAAGCTATGCCTCCAACTGCAGCGGGCTGTTTAGACCTATGAGTCATCCCTAACATCGGGCTCGACGTAGCAAGGTTGAACCACAGATGCTCTAAGAAGATCTAAGAGGTGGATATATTGTTAGTAAACAATACTCCAACCGTACCTAGCACTTGCATTCGGACACCTTCCAAACCGCCGAACGGTGGGTAGTTTCATTGCATCAGCATGGCGCGCCAACAATAAATATACACGTCATGTTGTTGGAGTTCAGCTGCATTGGCTCTCGATCATGTGCATCCCGAGATGGAAGTTGAAGCCGCGGATCAGCTTCCCGCGGCACAGCTGTGGAGTTGAGAATGCTCAGCGCGCTCCGCTCAAGCGGCCATTTAAGCGACCAACGTGCATCGCCGAAGCGGTGACAAACGGCTGTCGCGATACCCGAGGCGTATAAGACCACTGTGTATGCACATGCCGCATCCGTTTCTCCAGCTCGAACTACGAGGAGATCGATATTCTGGGTGGTCGGTATGCATCCATCGTCGCATTTTAAGCGCGGGCAACCAACACACATTCGGTGATTGGTTGTACTTACGCCACTAGAGCGAGCTGGGACACGTCTTGGCTGTAGGTTAGAATGCGCCATGCGGTTCATTTGATGGCGAGATGTAGGAAAATCCACACGGGCTGTAGCCTGCCTATACGAGTCCCATAGCTGAATGGAGACATAGTTTACACGGGAAACATTGCGTCGAATGCCATGTTGTTTAAGCGAACGCATTCATGAATCATGACACAAACTTGGACAATGCTATCCCCCGCAGTGAAATACATCTGTTTCTTTAGATCGCAACAATGACAAGCCAGTGGAAGGTCGTCGGGTTCGCTGTTCCGAATCATCGGGATGCTAAATTCATGCCTCTATTTCGAATCGATGCCCTGATGATATTGTTAAAGCTGAAGGATTATTAACGAAGGATCATGATACCCATTATGTAGTTTAATGTGAAAGTTACGGTAACCACGTAGCCACGCAAGGCTCGAGGCTTATGTTAACGATATCCTTGCTTTTTATATGTTCCCTGTTAATATCAAACGTCTTGGGAAGCATTGGCAAACTTGCCTTGCTTGTCGGATCCGAAGAGTCGGGATCTACTCCGCACGTCCCAGCTTTTGACGAGTGAAAGACCGGGATGATCCGGATCAAGATATTAAAGCTTGACCAAAGATCCCCAGCTTCTTAGAACTTACGGTGGTCGAGCCGTGTTTCGTCGACGCCGAATTGAACCATGATTTGGTTACCTTTTCGGATATCGTGTGCTTAAGCGTGAAAGGTATCGAAGGATCTCATCCGCGTTGGTATCAAGTAAGCAAAAAAGGGGCCATACCAAGATATTAGCTCTTAAAGCTAAGGTTTACCTTTTTAGGAATGAGAAACTTGGATTAACCAATGAGAAAAAATGATTTATAACCTTGGAACCATGCCATCGTTGAAATAAACGTCAAACATGACAAACAATATGAAACGAATCATTTATTTATTCGAGTACATAAAATTTTTGGAAGGATTCCCGATGGAAACAGTTCATCCCAAGCATGCTTGTCAAGTACGGATCCGTACGAAACATGGTATCTACGATTCATCAAACCTCAAAATTACAAAAATCCTCATCGACTTTTCCGAAACATGCAGTTGGGGAAACCTTTCGTTTTCATCACCGAACTAACCAAGCCTTACAACATTTACCTGCGTGCTCCCCTGTCGATTACCTTGCTACCCAAAGTCACATTTAAGGTGGGTAGCAAAACAACGGGATGATCGCTTAATCGACGAGTCGGCGCTCCTCTCGAAATGAATTCCCAGCCACCCCCTCTGCGGCTCAATATTCTGAAAATTTTCGACACGGTTAACTATGGCCGCGACTAGGCCGCCTATGGATTTTGGCCGTTGGGCAAGTCAAAGCGGCAGCGGCTGGCCAAAAGTAATGTTTTTTTCTTCATGTATAGCCGCGGTCGCCCCCCCTCCCCCTTTACCGGGAACGTGCTGGTGCTCAATTAATTTATCGGTAGCCAACATGAACGAAACACGATTCTTTACCAATCACTGGCTTCTATTCAAGCCCATCAATAGTTTTATACTCTTTTCCCGCCCCATGGCTTTCCCAAGCAACGGCTGGATGACGTTTACACCCATTTCTTCCTTCTTTCTAGCTTTGCTATGAACTTCGAACTCCCTTGTCAAGTTTATCAGATCCTATGTGAGATTCAATTAATCCTGGCTGTCAAAAGCTCAGACCTGTTGGCGGTCCCAGTTGTGCAACCAAGTTTGGGCTGAAGCAGGAGGATTCAATGTCAAACCCGCTATCCCGCCCCGTTCCCGAAGAACCAAAAGCGCCTTACTTATGAACCCTTGACTTTTCATTACGATGAAGTGATCAATAAATGTAAATTCCAAAAAGCTGCGTAAACATTCGCGCTGTTCAACTTCCAACATGTCACCGTGTAAGCTGTAAAAACCAACCTCCGGATAAAGAAAAACAACGGGCTACAGCCTACATGAATATGCAGAAAATCCGTACCACCTTACCGAACCGGACGGCAGCCGGACCAGCCACGCAGTCAAGTCCCTCTTTTTTCCAAGGTTTCTATCGTAACTATGTACATTGCTGCCGTTGCTTCCGCTGCTGTAGGCTGAAAGGTCCAGAAATCGAAAAAGCAGCAAGCATCCAACAAGCCTTTCGAGTATGCATGCAAGGTTATGTAGAAAAAGGTCCCAGCTTCTTTCGAAAAAAAAGTCCCCTTGTCCGATGACACCTTGGGTTGCCCTAGTTATCAAAAAAGGATGAGGTCCCCCGTACATAGTAAAAGCACGTTCCCTACCCTGTCAGCCCCAAAGGCCCTAGCCAATGTGGACGGCCGAACGAAGACGCCGCTGCCAAGGATGGGCGAACATTCTGCACCAAGGACCATCCGCTTTCCGCTTAGCTCGCTGCTGCTTATTAGGGACGGTCTCTCCCGTTGATCGTCTACGCCTCGCCGCGACGTTGCTAGCGTGGACAATTACCAACTTCATCTTAAGTGAGGTGGAAGTATTCTGGTACTTGGCCACGATCTATGTACACAGGTTGGAAGCTTCTTTTATGAAGCACCTATCCCATAACCATGACATGGAGATGCATACATGCGCCCGATAGCCAGGGTCTTGCTGCAAGGAATCAATAAAAGCACATGCCTCACATGCCTCGTCTTACACTACCTTTAATATACATGGAAACATGTAAGTCTTCTATAACAAAACAAGAAGTTGATATTTTGGATATAAACTCAAGCCGACCCCCTTAAGCCAAGTGCAAAATATCCATCATCATCATTGCTTTTCCAAAGTTTCGTCTTCATTTTCTTCCCTCTCGTTTCCTACGTACATTACATTCGCCTTCTCAAGCATTCAAGTTAAACAATTCCGTTACTCTTTCTCGTATTCTAGATCTCTTCAAATTTCGTCAAATCTCGGCTCGGGAAGCCCTCTGTCTCATCTTGCATTTGCATATGCCTTGAAAAAAAGGCCCCTCCCCAATACAACCGCACGCGCAGATGCGACGCAACATAGAAATATTATATTGAAACATTTGCTATTTCCATCATAAGCGCCGGCCAGCCACAATTAGCCCACCCACCCGCGGCCGCGACCCAGCTTAGAAACAATACGCCGTCCTCAGCTGCCGCCTGCATTGACACCCTGGTTTTCCTGGTTGCCCATCCAAGGAAGTTACATCTGTACATCCGTCGTCCGGTCTAGCCCCATCCATCTTATAATATCTTTCTTCGGGGCCGTATTTTTTCTTCTTTTCATTCTTTTGGTCCCGAGTTCTCTTGGTCCCGAGTCTGTCTTCTACTCTCAGGAAAGAATCGTCACAAAAAAATGCTGCCCAAAAGTTTATTCGCCGTGTTCTCGGCTCTGGCCTTGTCGTCCGCCTCTCCTTTACGACGTAGGTGCAGCAGCAACAGTACCGTCCCGACCCCTACTAATCCCGCTTCTCCCTCCCCAGCGGCTGTCACTCCAACGCTGCCTACCACCGGTTGTAAGTCTTCTTTCCCAAACTCCCTCTCCTTTTACCCCTTTAACTTGACTTCATCCCCTCCGTCAGTGCTAACACAACCACAGCCGGCACCCAACTCGAAGGCCCCGGCAACGCCACGCTGAAGCACATCCTCGTAGGCCACGGGATCCAGAACTACACATGCAGCACCGGCGGCGCACCCGGGACCTCCATCGGCGCGCTAGCCGTGCTCTGGGACATAACAGCGCTGTACCCCGGCACCAGCCCGTCCAGCCTCTCGGCCGCGGACTTCAGCACGCTGACGAGCAAGGTGCTGCGCACGACCTCGATGCCGCTGAACATGGCCGCGGACGGGGGCGCCGTCGTGGCCTCGCCGTTCCCCGCGCCGGAGGACCTGACGGTGGAGGGCGTGGCCTCGGCGGCGGCCTTCATGGGCCACCACTTCTTCGACGCGAGCGCGGCGCCGACGTTCGACCTGACCGGCGCGGGGGAGTTCTTCTCGGGCAAGAAGGACGCCAACGTCGCGGCGCCGGCCGACGCCGACGCCGGCGTCGACCCGGCCACGGGCGCTGTGGACTGGCTGCGGCTCAGCGACAAGGGCACTAGCTCCGGCGTCAGCTTGATCTACCGCGTGCTGACGGCCGGTGGTGATCCGGAGGTCTGTACGGACGCGGGGGAGACGCAGAGCGTGCCGTATTCCGCGCAGTATTGGGTTTACGACTGAGCGCGCGCGCGCGCGTGGGAGATCATTTTCTTAAAAACTAAGGCATCCAACGGAAAGGCATTCGTACCAAAATGGTCCTCGGGGGTTCTTAATGGGATGGCAGGACGAAGTGGACTGGGCGTTTCAGGGGCTACGGTTTGGGTATATGGCATTACATCCTCGGGCGGGTTGGCCTTTTTCTTCTTCTCTGATATATTATCTATCGGGTTTCTCCGCGGCTGCGAATGACAACTCGAGTTGCACCATTCTTCCGCGTTCAAAAAGCAAGGCAGGATATATATACCCTCCCTTTTGCGGCTTAATCGCAGTTGCGGAAGCGATGTATATTTGTTTACACTAATAATATTGTTAAGAACCTCACGATTTTGTGGTTTATACTTGTTCATGTCCTTTAAGGCTGCTGTGAAAATTCATATTACTTCGTTCCTTTAACCCCTTTCGTGAGAACTAGGACAAAAATATGGTTTAATGGTCATGACACCTCGTGATATCTTGTCCATTGGTTCCTCCTCACACCAGAACTCCTTTTACTTTACTGTAACACATAAATAACATTAAAATGAGCAAGCGCATCAATTACATATATGCAAGCCCATCACTGTCTACGCCATTCACTTCAACACCACATTATAATCTCCAATATGCAGTGTCGATGCGCATCTAGGTACTTGGTCAAACGCCAGTCGTGAAAAGCTTCCTTTTAATATTCATCATAATCTAAAACTCGCAATTCATGATTCGAGGGCCTTTATGAGCTAACAATCAAAACTGGAATGCCCCCTCCGCTTCTCACGAAATAGTCTCATTCGCTGAGGTGTCATTTCCGCCTGCTGGGCGTGTCGCCCAATCTACAAACCTTGTCCGTTCCAAAAATAGACAATTCCCGGATAGGCACGTACCCGAACCGCGAGCGCGCTTCCAATGTACGTCATCACAGCAGATACTCCTTTTTCCCAATATTCTCATTCTGGCAGCTAAACCGCCGTAAAGTCTTTCGGCGGGGTTTCTTCCCTCCTTTGGTCGCATCTACATCCGCCTTTGCCGCCCAAGCGCGTTGGGGGTGGAGATTCTATCTTCTACTGCCAGCATCCAGGCCGCCTTGCAACTCCCCTTCAAGTCCCATCTCGTCCAGGTACTCTTGGGGTCGCGGGTCCTCGGCGCGCCATTGGGAGTTACCGCCACTAGGCATCGGTACCTGACCCGCCACCGCTTGCGGTCCGCCGGGCTGACCGGCGCTTCCCGGCGCAGTCCGGACCAGTTGTCGGAATCTGAATACCTCTTCCTTGATCATCTCCCGCATGTGACCGACATCGTCGATGACCTCGAAATCGAAGTTGAACGTGGTGGGGCAGTCAGGCTCGTCGGACGCGTCGTGCCAAATATGTAAGTAGGGGTGCTCCAATGCCTGCTCGACGCTGATGCGCGACGAGGGGTCGAAGGCTAGCATGCGGTCAAGGAGATCGAGCGCGTCGGGGTTGGCGTTGGGGAATAAGCTCGGGAAGGGCTTCTTGGCCATGTAAGGTAGGTTTCGCACGTACTCCTGGGCGCGCGAGGAACCGATTCGCGAGAGGGTCTCCTCGTTAGGGGTTCCGAGAATGTGGAGGATCTGGTTGAGCTGGTCGACATAATCACGCCCTTTGAAGAATGGTCGCCCGCCGAGAAGCTCGGCGAGGATGCATCCCACAGACCAGACGTCAACTGTGACATGTTAGCTATCTATACTCAGGGTTAAGCTTTGACGTCTCTACGCACTAGCTTTGGTATAGCTCTGGAAGCTCAACATAATTTCCGGCGCACGGTACCATCGCGTAGCGACGTACTCGGTCATATATCCAGCGTTCTCCTCGGGGTCGACAGAAAAGCCACGAGCCAGACCAAAATCGCAAATCTTTAGCTCGCAATCGGCGTTGACGAGCAAGTTACCCGGCTTCAAATCGCGGTGGAGCACATTCGCCGAGTGGATGTACTTCAAGCCGCACAAGATCTGGTAGATGAAAGATTGGAAATGGGCGTCGGTAAGGGGTTGGCCTGAACGAATGATCGCAGCCAAGTCACACTCCATTAGTTCTGTGCAATGCGCTAGTTAGCATGACGACGACCAGTCAGACATGTTGATTCCATACCTTCGTATAGGTATGTCTCGTTGAAGTTCTCCGGTCGAGGAATGTCCATATCGTACAGGCATGTGATCTAAATATCCGAACCAAGTCAGCTCCTAGTTCTCTAGTATTGACAGTTCTTTAAGAGCTAGAAATCGCGAGAAGACAAAGAAAGTAGTATCCTACGTTACGATGCCCTCGGAAGTGCTGCAAAAGCTTGATCTCGCGCAGGGCGCGTTTGGCTAGAATCTTTTTGCTGAAGACATTGGTGACCTTCTTGATGGCGACACCTTCGTTCGTCTGGTTGTTAACGGCGGCGCTATTGAAGACAAATCAACTGTTAGCAACTGATCACACAGGTACTCGATACATCATTAAGATTGGATAGTTCAAAGTCGCACACACCAGACGATACCATAAGCACCTTGACCCAATTCCTTGGTAACGGTATACCGTTCGTCGACGATAAAGTCTTGGTTGAAAACCTTGAAGACCTTACGTCCTTGTAGGTCGGCCATCGTGTAATCCGAGCTTCAAGATGCTTTTTACTAGTGTAGGACACGATTCGCGGGTTTGCGCTTCGACGTTGGGGGTTAAATAAAGTAGTGATTTCGGTTTGCGACTCGGAGCGCTATTTCGACGTCGTACTTGTGTTCCAAAGCCAAGGATGCGAACAAAGGATAACGGAAGTTAAACGGCAATAGAGAGGTTTCTTTGAGAACGGGTGTTTAAGTATCCAAGAACTTTATAAAGTGAATTGTCTATATCAAAGAATACCGACACCGGTGGGTAAGGTTCTTAAAAGATGCTGACTATGACGGAGCTGACAAAAAGCGAGAGTGAGAATTGGGTTGAAGGTAAGCAAAAGCTTATGGATGGACGGATGGACGGATGGCTGTGCGTGTGTGTGTGTGGTGTATGTTGGATGTTATTTAAGATAAAATAACAACCCAGAAGAGTTCCAAGGTTACCAACTACTCAAACCGATTCGACGATATAGCTCCAATGAGGAGAAGGGTGTAATATAAAAAGACCAAAGCAATTCAGCCCCAAGACGGGAATAACTACCTACAACAATGTATGTGTGTGTGACTGTGACCGTTCGCCTATCAATAAGAAAAGGTGAAAAAAGTTGAAAAGGTTAAAAACATAAAAATAAAAATAAAAATTTTATCACAAGAAAGAAGGCTGTGTGGTTCTTGCCTGCTTCAATGCTCAAAAGTTATGCGCTGTGTGTAACTCAAACCTGAAAGGCTATTCCGGCTCGAGGAAGTCGAAGGAGGGGAAAATAATCTTTACTTGGGAAGGAAAGTCCTTCGCTAGGGGACGTGATGATGGAGGGGGGAAAGAGTGGAGAATGGAGAATGGAGGGGCGCGCGCCGCAAGGGCAATCGAGGCAGTCACCCATCAATGTGGGATGTTTCCCCGCAAGGTAACAGCGACAGTGATTGTCGTTGGCCCCTTTTCGAAACTCGATCCACTGTTTCCGGTTCCAAGATAGCGCCAGTACGGATCCGTATACGGTGGGGACCTAAGGCAATGCCCCTGCTCGCCTTGTTAAGCGCCCGACTACCGGTTCCTTGATTGGGCTGACGCCTGTGCATAGGTAATTTCACATTCGCAATTACCAACCTCACTATTCCAGTGTTCCTGAGTACCTTCTTGAGTTTTTGAGTATTTTGATCATTGCGGTTATAACTTTGCAAGATATTGAAAAATCGTCGTAAAGTACATGAGAAATATTAGAAATAGATGTGCAAACGTACTTACATTCATGTCATGATCCCGGTTAAGCGGGAACAGCCATTCATGTCATGAAAAACACTCATCCAGCCATGTATCTTCGGGGGCTGAGCTGAGGCTGAAGTGCCAGGCTTGGCCCCCAAAAATAGTATCATATTGTCCCTACATACCCATCCTCGTCAATGCAACTTACGGTCCGCGCTACCTAAAATATTACGTACCTAAGTAGTTCTATATTGTGTTCCTTGTTTGCGTCATCTCATTGGCTTGCCTCATGATGTTAAACGTGTACTTCGTAAGATGACGAACCACCTTCTCCATCGTCTATCATTCTTTCACGCGTCGTAGACCATTATAATACTCAAGCCGAGTGGTACCCTCGCAACTAGATAGGTATCCTGAACGAACTCGTAAAAGTGATCCCGTTTCTACGCTCAGCAGCGTACCAATCGCAAGGTACTGACCTTAGGGATTGGTCAAGTCGTGCTCAATAACGTCTATTATGGCAGCCAGTCTGCTAGTCTATTGTCTAATCCAAAATTCCCGGGTATCATCAAAGTCTATGCAGTCGTCTTAGGAATATCGAGAAACGTCTGCTCTAAGAAGTTGGTTGAAAATCTCTTGCACTGCTCGAACGCCTTCTCGAAAGCGTTGCGGCCGACATAGTACGGGTCTTGCACCACCTCCTTGCGATTCGTGCCCGAGAACTCGCCAAAGAGCATCACTCGCGCCTTAGACGAAGACAACTTATGACTTCTGTTCCTCCAACGCTCGAGATCCTCTAGGTTGCCGTTATCCATCGCGAAGATGTAGTCGAAGTCACGGAAGTCGCTATCGCGAATCTATAGGCAATTACTTATTAGCTATTGCCGCTATATTACACTAACACCGTTCATTTTGCTTGTACTAACCCTGCGCGCCCCATGGGTGTAGTTCGTAATGCCGTGGTCCGCGAGGGTCGACATTGTTCGAGAGTCAGGGTCGTCGCCGGTGTGATATCCGCCTGCCATTGATATAATTGTCAGCATGAGTGGCTACGTATCAACATATAAACCAGAGTTTCGCACCTGTGCCGCAGGAGTCCACCTTGTCGATGACGTCGTAATACGGTGATGCTTTGTCTTTCACCATAGACCGGAAGACACCTTCTGCCATGGTAGATCTGCAGATGTTGCCCAGGCAGACAAAGAGCACAGAGATCTTCTGTGGATGTGCTCCGTCGCCCGAGGTTGCAGTCGTAGCTGACATCTTGAGGTTCCTCGGCTGCGGTTTTGAAATGACTTTATCGTGGACCTGTTTGTTAAGGGTTTACTATTAATGGAAAGCTTCAATGAATCTAGATAAACTTATTGTCGGTAGCTAGATAAGATCGGAAGATCTTCGGCATCCCAGTTGGTGCCCCCACGTTTTTGCGTCATTTGTATTATGTAATAATGCATATGTCACACTTGGGCAGTCTTGGCGTGCCCCTTTTCACAACTTTATTCCCCCTTTCTCCCCCCTTTATTTCCGCACACCACTCCGCGAAATTATCACGACAACACAACACGCTTTATTACAAGCGCAGCGAGGCGTGATTATATGTATGTTTCATGGAAAACCTATAGCACTCTGTGTCACCTTGAATAAAAACTAGAAGTGTTTGTCAAAAACTTATACTGGTATTGGAAGGTTACGACTCAACATATGTGGTAATTTTGCGGGAAATAACAACTACCACGATTCGATTCCCAGAACACGGATCATTCACTTCAATTTAGGAATAAGGAGGAGAGCATGTTTTATTAAGTAGAGACTCATGGATTTAACATACCACCCATCATGCCCTTACCACCGAAAGCCCTCCAAATCTCTTCAAGTGAGATGTCAAACTACGAGTACCAAACCGCGTTGGCACAACATCCACTTCCATCATTGATATCCAGATGAGCCACCGCCTGTGCTCCACCCTGGCCATCGTCCATCTTCCAGATCTCAATAAACCCAGTCGAGTTATCCGTCAGGGCCACGATAGCGTCATCGAACTGACTCGGGGCGACAGCATTGGCAAAGCCGCCGCTGTTGGTGGTCTCGGTCAGGAAGTACTGCTTGCCAAGCTCACCTCCGTCTTTGATCTCAATCGCGGAGATGTACCCCTTTCGGTCTTCGTCGCGCGCTCGGTTGCTTGCCCAGAGGTACTTGTTGGTGGCGGACAGCGCGACTTCGTCGGCCCAGAAGTCGGCGGCGTTGTCTCCGTCCTTGATGAGGGAGTGCGTGTCCTTCAGGAGATAGAGCTTGGGGAGAGTGCTCGTCATGCACTGTGCGACCTGGCTTGTTCCCTCCAGAACGGCGTAGATGATCTCGCCTGCGGGGTGGGTGACAACGTGACGGGGGTCCATGTTTTCGACGGGCATGTCGAGTCGCGACTCATACTCGAGATGGCCGTCGGTGCTGTCGATTCGGTGCATCCAGAGTGAGTTTCCGCCGTCGTCGGCCGAGTAGAGGTAGCGAGAGTCGTTGCTGAATGAGACGCCGTGGACGGCTGAGCCGTCAGCGTATTCGTAGCCCTGGACCACGGATTGGAGAGTTCCGCTCTCGTCAACCGACATGACACTGCCGCACTTGGCGTCGCCGTAGAAGTAGTTACCATAAACCCTGCAAGAATATTAGCAGAATTACATTTAGACGTGAGACGTTGAAGAGTTGGCGGAGATTCGAGAGTTGGGATCATAACTCTGAAGTGCAGAAAAATGTGTGGCTCGGCGATATACATACGCATAAGGAGGTTGAAGGCTAGGAGTGATAAAGATGCTCTTCTTGCCCAAGCAGTCGCCATCTCCATACAGACGAGCCTGGTACTCAATGGTCTGGGCGTCCTTCACGCTGTAGCTGATGAAGGAAGGCTTCTCTGCGTTCCAGTCGGTACCATAAAGGTTCTTCTTGTCGTGCTATGATGGTTGGTGTTAGCTTCCAAAACGCATGACAGTCGCGTGGAATTAGGACTTGATGTTGTATTGTAACTTGTTGTATGAGACTTACACTCAAGGAGATCCAAGAGCTAGCAGCATCGGTAGGCGTCTTGTGGATGAGGTCCAAAGCATGAGTTGCGTCATCATATTCGACGGTGTAGAGGAAGTTGGTACTGAAAGTACCGATGATGAGTTGGTGCTTCGCGGCTGAGGCCAAGCACGCGAAGCCGACCCCAGCGAGAAGGGTGTTGACGAAACGCATCTTGACGTGAGATGCTAGCTACAGTTTAGGTGAATGTGATTGAATTGCGAAGGGGTGAGATTGTTTTGTTCGGTTGTGTTATGATTAGGATTTAACACAGGATGTTTCTGCTTAAGTTGCGTAGGATGGGGTTAGGTTTGTAGAATTAAAATATCAAAAGGAAGAAAGGGATAGAGGTGGAAAGTTTGCTAGAATCCTTGAGTCGCCCAGCAACATACTCACTTTCACCAAGTTGACCTGGTTACTTGGGTGATAGCGTACTTGGGTAGGTAGGCACTTAATTAAGTATACATTTGATGGTTTGCTGTTCTGGCCTATCCATCAATGGAGGCCTAAGGTAGCCATGGAGCATTTACGCTGGTGAACTAGAACCGCAACGATCGACACAAGTAGCTTACTTCCGCCAAAGAAACGTACAGCAATTCTTTTATATTATTTTCGTTCGTCGAGATAATTGTCCTTACCTTCAACAATGATCTGCGGATTAAACTTACATTCCGCATTTACCTAAAATAAGTAAACTTCGTTGTGATGATGAGATTGTTTACGTCCAGATGGATCTATGTAACTACGTACAGGAAAACCCACGCGAGATCGCGTATGGGACGTCCAGAGTACCCATGTGGGCAGAGCTGGATTATTACAATCCATTCCATGCACAATCCATGCACACTTTTCAAGAATTAAGTGAAATCTTGAGATTAATTTATATTCACTTTCACTGTTGGTGTTTGAAGTTTAAAGGTTTCGATTTCATCCATTTCGAAAGTAAGTAAATCATTCATAATGTCCCTGGTCTTTTCAGAAGCCAAATGGAAGTTCTATTTAAAGCACCAAACCTTCACGAGAACCCCTTTATGTCCCGCAACGAGGCTTTGTATAACATCATGGTTCAACGACATGTTATTTAGCATTTTCTTCATATTAAGGTGTAATAGCCAATTCACTCTTAGATGGCGCAGCCTTGATATCGCCAGCTTCTTCGAGTTCGGTTGGGGTAGCAAGCTTAAGATGGCCAGGAAGTTTTCCAACCGACCTCCTAATGTCGACCTTATGTCCTCGTTAAATGGGACTGAGTCACTTGAAGGGTACCTACTTCTAGTGTATGTATTGCCGCAGTATTATCTCCGGTTAAGGGCTTGGACATACTGACAAGTCGGTAATTTTACGAGTCACCGTCGCCGGCTGCAAAAATTGCTGAAGGGTCTGATCGTTCCACACGGGACACTTGCACACAACTTTGGCAGTAGTTCGCGGTTGGCAGCCGTTTGGTGAGGTACCATTCCGCCAAAAGCTTGTATAGCTGCCACACAGTTTGTAGCAATACGAGATCGGCTACAATGATTGCGAGGATGCGGTTGCCCGGGAACTTGAGTTTCGGTACCTGAAGGTCATCACGGTTTGAACTGCAGTATCCCACATACGTGCGGCCCGGGCCGTACCCCGTTGTGCTACTCCAAACACACCGGCCGTACTCGGACTCGGCGTTCCGGCTCGGTAGCTTATTTCGGCAAGGCCGACATTTCCTCCGGGATTCATGAATGACATGTTTTATAGGCACCTAAGGTGCCTTTAATTGCGTCGCTTCATCGAGCGTAAATGTGCTTGGATAGTTGCATTTCGAATAGGATAAATAGTTTCCCCCTTTTTAAGAAGTTTAACAGTGTCTTAATGGAATATTCAAGGATTAGTTTACCTTGACATTGATTTATCATACTTTTAATCGCCGTTAAGTTTCGGAGGTTAGCCGTATTATCACACCAAACCCTGGGCACGTTTTAATACAATGCGCAGCTATGTGAACGTCACTTTTCACCAGCAGAATTCAACACGCATCAAGTTTCCCTTTCTTTTGTGTGTACACATGTGGTTTAAAAGAAGCGGTGGCAAAATATCTTACTTACTTAAGGTCGGTGCGAAAGGTTTAATCATTAATTTATCGAAAACGTTGCTTATTTCTTTCTTAAGCCATTTGAACGAAAGTGCTGCAAAACGTTCAAGTCCTAATAAGGTTGTTGGAATTTTTGGCTCACCGACTCATTCCGGCGGTTACCTTGAACGGTCATTTTTAAGAGTCATTAATGCATCGTGACAGTCTCCGGTGCTGATGACAGGGGGTATTGGTACAGTGTTTTTACAATTGATGACAAGCTATTTGACCGATGGCACGATCAGAACCGCCGGAGCCTCAAAATCTTGCCCGCCTGCCTGCGCTTCTGCCTGCGGTACGAAATGAATTCTCAGCTCGTCCCGAATCCGTCAAGCTTCACGACAAGCATCAGCGACAACGGCCAATCAGGCTGGTGCAAACTAAGCTTAAATCGCTACCCCTGACGGTACTCCATCTTGACACTAATCTCAAATCCGCCGGGTCGTTCCACTTCTTCATGCATTGGAGCTTCAGATCTAAGCGATGCTTAAGGTCTAGACTAAGAGATGCCTACAAATTTGCCTGCATGGGATGTCAGCTACTTGCTGTGCCTTACGTCTTACACAGTATAAGGTAATAAGATCCGAGATTGGGCTCAGCTACCTTCAGGGGCGAATATAAATAAATATGTTCGGTTTTCCTTCTCATCTCGTCCCTATGCATTCATCAAGCACTCGTCCACTCGCTCAACTCTTCATCTGCTCATATTAATAATTAATCTCTGTCACGATGTTCACCGAATTCGCCCTCGCTTCTCTCCTTGCTATTGCCCCGTTGGCTGGTGCAACCCCCGACGTGACTGTCAAGGTCCTGCCATCCGAGGATTGCTCGTCCTACCCCGGATATGACGCCGCGTCTAACACCGCGGGCCCTTGGACCATTCAACTAGTCGACAGCGACAATGTCGCCATTGAAGGGTTCAGTGACACATCTGTTTACTCAGTGTCCTTCAACCCGAGCACCGATCCCAAGCCCAGTCTGCGTTGGGGGTCCGTAAGTATAGACATTCTGATATTGACTTGTACATGCACGCTAACTAGACCGGCACAGATCACCTTCCCAACCCGCAATGATATCGCCAAGAATCCCCTCCAGTGTGATGCGGGTGTCCTCCAGGGTTGGGTACCCACTGACTTGACGGCAGCTGGAGCACCCACCAGCTACCAGTGGACGCCGTTGGTGATTTCGCCGTATCCTTACGACGCGGCCTTGATGTGGAAGGTCTCTGGCGAGGTGCCCCAGATCTTCGAACAGTACGTCGGTGACGTGAAGCAAGACGGCGTGTTCCTAGGCAGCTACAACACTAGCACCTCGTGGGGTCTCACGTACGAGCCCGCAAACGTCGGCTCGAGCAACCAAGACTATTACTACGCGCGACTTCTGGGACCGAACAGCGCGGACCCCACGACCGGCCAGGCACTGGGCGCGAACGAGACCACGGCGTTTATCAAAATTACGGCGTAAGCGTTTGTGCTTTGGATGGGAACTCTGGGAAGATTGTATGCTCATGAATGCGATGAAGGGGTTAGTTAAATATACGTAAGAGTGTTTCCTGATAAATATGATATACTTGCAGTAGGCATATTGAACACAGCTTGAATTCGTGAAGACCTTGATTTCAAACTTCATTACATAACTTGTTACATCATTACAATACATGCGCTTGATTAACCATTCATCCATTGAAAAGTGACCAAGTCTCATGAATATTACAAATTTCACTTAATTAATACTATATTATTCCGCATGTCACCATGAGTATAAACCGACCACGGAACTTCTCCAATTGGCTCGTCGAAACTAATGATAATTCCTAGGTGTACTCACAAAGGAGCAACTATATAAACAAAACCCAATACCTCATCACTCAGCCGTTAAGACCACCTCCGCCCCTCCAAGTCCAGCCGCCTCTGCGCGGACGATGATCTCCCCAGACCCCCCTGGCACCGAACGGACGACGGCGAGGGCCAAGCCGCTGAAAGCATTCCTTGTCAAGCTCGGGAACGCGGTGAAGTCGGCCGGGTTGCCGTTATCAGTGGACAGGATCTGCGCGGGGCCGGAGATGGAAAAGGTGATGGCGTTGGTCGCCTCGGGGACGGTGTTCCCGGTTCCATCGACGACGGCGACGCTGACGAACGACAGGTCGGTGCCGTCGCCGCGGATGGCGTTGCGGTCGGCCGTCAAGGTCAAGTTCGCGGCTTCGCCGGCCGTCTTGACCGTTTCCTCGGCCCATTGGACGCCGTCTTTGTACGTGACGACGTGGAGCTCGCCTGGCTCGTAGGTCACTTCGTCCCACCGGAAGCGGTAGTTAGACGGCTGTCTTTGCAGTTTCCCTGCCGATACTCCGTTGACGAAGAGCTCGGCTTCGTCGGCGGACGAGAATACGTGGACTGGAGTGACTTCACCGACGCGGTTGGGCCACGTCCAATGGGGTAGGATGTGCGCCATAGGCTATTCATCGATCAGTTAGCCATTACTCCATACATGTGAAAGTCAAACAAAGCTTATATAACACCAAGATCCCACGTACCAGATCCGACCGCCAGCGAGCCTGGTACAAGTAAAAGCGGTCCTTCTTAAAACCCGCCAAGTCAATGATCCCAAAGTACGAGCTCCGGGCCTCCGTGTCGTACGGGGTGGGCTCGCCGATGTAGTCCCAGCCGGTCCAGACGAACTCGCCGGCGGCGTAGGAGAACTTATCCTGCATGCCGAAGACCTTGTCGGGGGAGGCGCCCCAGGAAACAGCATAGAGCTCGTAAGCGCTAACAAACAAAGTATCGGCATCGGCGCCCGTGCCGTTCACGACGGTGGTACTGTTGGCGCTCGTCACGGGGAAGAGGTAGGTCCCGCGCGAGCTGACGCCCGAGCTGCTCTCCGTGCTCCAGAGGACCTTGTCCGGGTACGCTTCGTGGTAGGGCGGGTACGCCGAGTCGAAGGACGCGCCGCGGCCCTCGCCCTGGTAGTTCAGGCCCGGGATGTCGATGGCGGTGGCGAATTCGCTGCCCGCCTGCGCGTTGTTTATGCCGGCGCTGGACTGCCGTGTTGGGTCCTCCTCCTTCACGATGCCGACGAGCTCTCGGGCGGTGGCGCCGCCGGAGGCTGTCGTCTGCTCGACGATCTCGTTGCCGACGCTGAATGCCATGATGGAAGGGTCTGCGGTAAAGTAACAATGTTAGCGGACTTATCAGTTTCCATGGCTTTTCTGCTAAAGTGATTCTGAGGACGTTTAGTCTAGCGTGGTACTTGAGGATAATGATCGCTTGCTTCTTCAAGACTGTAGAGACAAGCGCGGGATAAAAACGGTAATTTGGTGTGCTTACGGTTGCGATCACGGCGGATGAAGGTACGGAGATCTGGCTCATGCCATTCCTCAAAATACACATGGTAGTCGTCCTCGATCTTCTGTTCCTTCCAGACGTCGAATATCTCGTCCATGACCAGAAAGCCGAACCTATCCGCCAGGTCGAGTAGCTCGGCGGCCGGTGGGTTGTGAGACATCCGAAGCGCATTGCAGCCCATTTCTTGCAATAATTCTAGTTGCCTCTCCGCCGCTCTGAGATGAAAGGCGGCGCCAATAGAGCCGAGGTCATGGTGGTTATTTGTGCCTTGGATATAGACACGCTCGCCATTGACGGAAATCCCCGTGTTTGCGTCGTAAGTTATGGAACGGATACCGAAGTTGGTCTCGTAGCTGTCTATAACGGTTCCGTTCGAAAGAAGTGTTGTGACGGCGACGTACATATTAGGCTCTTGAAGCGGTTTAGGTCCCCAGAGTCGCGGGTTGGTCACCGGGACTGAAGCGTTGACGGATTGCTTGCTACCCGCTGGTATGCTTGCGGTTATTGGTGGAAAGGAGGCCACTACATCTGCTCCGGGCTGCCAAGTTTGGAGATCCAGTATATAGATGTCGGT
Organism: Jackrogersella minutella; assembly: GCA_022578535.1. Taxonomy (NCBI): domain Eukaryota; kingdom Fungi; phylum Ascomycota; class Sordariomycetes; order Xylariales; family Hypoxylaceae; genus Jackrogersella; species Jackrogersella minutella. Next base: position 45,699 of record MU388285.1, read on the forward strand.
CTTGACTTCCACTTCACGACTGGCATTTCTGTTGTTCTCAATCTCGATGGTCAAGTCTACATCTGCCGATTCCGCAGATACGACTGGTGTCGTGATGAACGTGCCAGACTGGCCGACATGGGTCTGGTCGACCTTGACAAGCCAGACGTTCCGGTAGAGACCGGCGCCGGGATACCAACGTGAGAAGTTTAACGGGTTGTCGATTCGGATAGCCAGCAGATTCTCCCCCGTCTTCACATACGGAGTAATGTCTAGACGGAAGGAATTATAGCCATAGGGCCACCCACCCACAAGTTGTCCATTAATCCACACCGCCGAGTTAGACATGGCTGCATCAATATCCAGAAAGATGGATTTGTTGCTATCACTCGTTTCAATCGTCAAGTTGCGACGGTACCATCCTACACCGTTGATAGGCAGGGCCCCCATACTGTTCGGAATATTAGGTGCGTGGAAGGGGCCCTTGATAGCCCAGTCGTGAGGAACATTCACAGCCTCCCACTCGCTGTCATCGAACGATGCCTGTACGTATGTGACATTGCTGCCCGGCGCAATTCCCTCTGGGCGATCATGCTTGGCGCCGTTAACAATAAAATCATTACCGGTAGGGAGAATCCACTCTTTCAGCACGTCGTAGGACAACGAGTCGGGGTTCGACTCGAAACGAGAGAAGCGCCAGTCCGCATTGATGCTGATGCGCTCGCGGCCCGTCGTGGCTGGGGGCTCATTTTGCCTCCGGACGACGCCTGCTTCGGCGGCTTGATGAGTTCCCAGGAGCAGGAACTCCAATAAGAGGAGCCCGCAAGTCTTGTACACCGTTCGCGCCATGTTGCATTTGTGCGTGGCCGACAGGAATTCACGAGCGCACATCCAGGTCTTACTTATAGAGCGAGTGCCCGCTCTGCAAGAAGAGCCCGGAACCCCATCTTCGATGAGAAACTAGCCCGCCGCAGCTACGGCGCCGAGAAACCCAAGAAGGCATCCTTGCGAGGACCGTGGTCTAGAGAGCCAAACTTGCACCTTAGCTTCTCGGGCTCCGGGTTATTTCTGATCGAACAACCGGAAGGCAAAGCGGGAGAAGCGGGAGAATGCGATTCTTGCCCTTGTGATTGGTGCGAATACCATGATCATAACAACATAATGTATCATTCAAAAGTTGTTGTATTCTTGTTGTTAATTCAATCATAAGATTAAAAGTTTATTACGTTATAATTAAGGAAATGAGAAATGAATACCTATTTCATAAATATTTCATAATATTTAAAAAGCAATGTTTGGCTTGGCAGCTCGGTGCTTACTTGCTGTTGCTTATTTGACTGGCCTTTTTATCTTTTTTTACATCAATTCATCCATGGTACAATGCTCATCGATGGTGTGTTAACGATGTCTTTGGAAACAAGACCTCGAACTTGTACCATCTGGAAAAACAAACGAGCCATCTTCCAAAATGATCGATGGAAATATTAAACGCAGCACAAGGTGTGAAATATCCTCCCAAAAAGAACAGCCCAAGAAACGTCAGCTTAGCTCGACTTCCAAAGACGAATCTCGACCCCTGAAAAAGCTTCATCGTTGTGATTTCTATGGCTATTCTGGTCAAACTCCAACATTCCAGGTGATTTTCCTGTATATTTAACACCTTTGACACAATGGTCGCGCAAGCGTAGTCTTATCCATCAATACCCTCCTTACCTCAATATTCGGCTAATATCATTGACAGCGTGAAGATCACCGAATCTTTGCTTCATCCCTTCGAGGAGTGGCGAATGAAGATCAAACCAAGCACACCAACTTAAACCGTAACCCTGAAGAATCTGATAGCACGATTAGTGGAAGTTATTCGTCAATTTCTCGAGTGAAGTGTGGCTCTATCGATTACCTCCTGATTCTGAATATGAATAATATCGTCATCCAAAACGAAACAGACAAATCTATGAATCCGCCTGTATGGGTTGCTAAGTTACAAGAGGAGATGCGAAAACGGCCATAGCACCTGGCCCTCGAGTTTCCGAAGCCATATAGCGAATGGGATGAATCATACTTGGATTTCCGAGGCATTGGTAAACGAAGGATTAAACAAATCATAAGCAACATCGTTGCTGAAGCGATGCGAAATAACCTCCAAACGAACGGTTTTCCCCTTTTGCGGAATATACAACATGAGAAAGAATAGTGGCGACCACACATCGACTTCTCACGGCATGCGCGGTAGCTCTATCCGCTACCAAAAAGTGATCGGAACTAATAACACCGTCTTTGCGCAGGCGATTGTCGATACATATGCTGAGCTCTTCGTGATGCGGATGAACGGAACGGTGGACTAGACCATGTTCATTTTAGGTGCACCGGAGGCGTTCATGTTGTCCAGCGAAGAGCCCTTTGCGCTTTGCAAGATACCGTAATAAATATTCACAAATGAGCCACCACCATCCGCAAGGCTACTATGCTAAAGAAGATAGTAGAAAAGCTCACTCGTCTCGAAAATGATGAGGTGTTTAGAAGGTTTATCAGTTTCGAGCAAGCATCTAAGGCACCCCTTATACCGGCCACTATGACATTGCAACACATTACCGATAACGACGGAAATGCAAATGAAGATTTAGAGAAAGTCCACGAGCTGGCGGAACATTTATTTCCATCCGAAATATGTGTTTTGACATAATTACATGATTTGCCAATCAAGAGAACGTCTCTGTGTGTTCCTAAGTATTCAAGGGTTAAACATGTTTAAAGGGGCAAAGAACTAAGATGTCATTGAAATCCATAAGGCGTAGGGCACACCCATCCATGGCTGTGGATCAAGCTCAAGCTAATGCAGGGTTTCGCATTAGTTCTATCCATCCGTACATGTGCTTGGGAAGTCAGAAATACCTGGTATACTGTGTAGCGGCTGCTCCGGAACCTAGGATTGAGTCACAAATTCCATACTTGGTGTCTTAAGATGGCTTCCGTTTAAGCGTATCTTTTCATGGATTCCTACTTGCTTACCGGGGAACGAAGCTGCAGCTTAGAGGCGTCGAATCCTACATATGTGCTTGGCTTAAGTTAAGTAGGCATGTATGTACCTGGGACACCCCGCAGCTTCAGCTGTAAATATGGGATAGGTAGATAGAATTAGTTGCTGGCTTCTTTTTTCCCTTTTTCCTTTTGCTTAAGCAACAACTAGTTTCAACGTTGCTACCAACATGCAAACGCAATCCCCATTATTTAATCTACCGCGCGAGGTCCGTGACAAAATCTACGAGTTCTACCTTGCCTTTGACCATGACGATTTCGAAGATACGCTCCGTCCCCAACTAGTTTACCTAGGCGATGTGCCGTACTCGCAACCGCTGCCGTCTCTAATGCTCACCTGTAAAAGTCTCTATCGCGAGCTCAGCCCCACAGTCCACGGAGAGACGGTCTTGCGGGTAGAGGTGCACGGCTGGAACGACCGGCGGATCGGCTTCGGCATCCGCGGAGCGCTGCGGTTCGACCGGCTAGAAAAGCTCTACCTTCTAATAGCCACGGAACATCCCAACTGGAACAGCTGGCTGTCGTTCTTCGAGACCGTGGTCGGCCGCGCCAAGAACCTCCAGGCCTTGGTGATCGATTGGGGCCCGCGGCCCGTGGACCCCGTTGGCTGGACGGGGCGCGTGAACACGAAGAAGGAAGATATGTTCTTCGATGTGATTGCGGCTATCGAGAGGCTTCAGGTGATCAAGATATACGGTTACATCTCCTCCAGGTGGACGAGCCGGCTCGATAAGATCGCGACGCGCGCGCATGTCGTGCGCCATCGTTTCCGCTGGTGGCGGGAGCCTGGTTTAGATTGATGTATGTATAAGTCGGGTTAGGGTTAGGCAGCTGACGAAATCAACGACCGCCATTGCCTTTCAAGTGCTGATATACATCCGATGGCATGACTTCGTACCTTCTTTGACGTAGTGCCGCACGTGTTAGACGGCGATAGTTCTCATGAGGACGAAGCCGGAACGTTGCGTGGTGAGCACCCTACGATGCAGTCATATACGTTACGAAAGGTAAATATCCTCTTCGACGTGTGTAAGCACAACACCGACGCTAGTGTATCTATTTTCGCGATACAGCATAACATTATGTGCAAGAGTGGGCAAGCCGACGTGGCGAAGAAGAGGGACGATCGTTCGGGAAATAGGAATCTCCATGACAGCTTAGTTTTTAGATCGGCGCACGACTGGATGAGACAGACACACATAAGTAATCCTTCCAATCCGTATTAGGACCTTACTGAGCATTCCTAAAGTGATTCACCTTCCGCGACATGCCGATTCGCCAATCGCTCGCTCACCGATGTGACTTACATGTTTAGAGAATAATACGTCGTAAAACATAGCGTGGCTCTAGCCGAGTTCTAGCCCAGCTCCAGCTCAGCTCCAGGAATATACCCGCCTATTCCGAACTGGTGCCATCCCAAAAGGCGATCTTTAGCTTGTTGTAGATAAGGCAGAGAAAGCCCATACGAGATCGACGCTTTGACTTGTGATAGCGTCAACACATGAAATTGGGTATGAGATCTTTTAGGTTACTTTAAGCTTTCAAGCTGTGACGGATGAACCTATTAATATAATTGATGCCGCGGAGAATACCACACAAGCCTTAATACTTGCCTAGATGGGGTTAATGGTTAATCGATCGCATTATCACCTTGGGCGTTACTTCGGTATTTCTCATACGTAGTGTGTATTTGCATGTGGGTGTACGGAGAAAAGTTCATCGACATGCGGAGAAAAGCTGTGAGCATTTACCATACTTGAGCAGCTGTGTATGTTTCTTAATGAATAAATCTTATTATTAATCTAGGATTTTTTTTTATAAAAACCCTTTCGTATTACAAAATAATTTCTTCAATTGGTTACGTCGTGTAATACGGATGCATAGGAGTAGATGCCGTCGGTGTGGAGGTGCTAGAAAAGAAACAGAAATCGGAGGAATTTGGGGGTCGGGGGTTATAAGGAGCATGAGAATTTGGAGATCAGGAATGATGACCTTGTGTTATTGTCTTGTCTTTTTGTCTTACATCCCCGCAAATGAAGCTACTACCTATTCCATGCCGAAAAGATAAGGTATCGTAGGTGGCTGAAGTATAATATATCCATATGTAATAAGTCAGGTAGGTAAGTAATAGGTAAGAGTCAATAGGTAACTGTGCATATGCAGCCCGCGTAGACTACTACGTAGTATGACGATAATCCGGTCCTTCTACTATTAATGCTTACCTATGATTGCACCATTACCGTACATAGGTATCCCCGCCGGTTTTCCTTTCTCGCCTGCCCATTCGATTCTAGCAAACACGAACAATCAGGGCACGGATAGGTACGGGCGCGAAGTTACATCGAGCCGGAAAGAGGGTCGTCTTGTTCTAAACCGGCAGTTCATGTTTATTCAACGAACGCGGTTCGTCGAGGGGGGCTAGACAACCTTGCCCAGTCTTCAATCACGTCACTCCACAAAGCTTCATGCTTCTAACTGACGGCCTATACTGCGTATGGAAATGAAGTGGGGGACGGTACAGGGGCCTCTATACGGCACGCTTATACATTTGTGGGTTCCGATATCACCTCACAGCGCGCCCCGAGCTGAGCTTTTGTGCCAGGTACAATACCAAGCCGATCCCCAATGTAAACATTAGCTTATGCTTATTTATATAAGACTTATAAGTTGAGCCAAGCCGCTACCACTCGTGCCAATTCCTCAACCCTCCTCACTCCCGTCTCCCCCTCTCCGCCAACACCCGCCAAGGTGAAATCACGAACTGCACTATGTACGGTCTCGGGAAGATAGCCGTGACGGCCCTGCAGCTCCTGCCTCTTCTTCACCCGGGGTCGGGGTCTGCGAGCACGCTGCCCGACTACGTGGAGAAGTTGATCAAGAAGCAGGTCCCGGCAGAGCCTACCGATGTCAAGACCATCACGTCGCCGGGAGGTTCTGCAATCCGCTACAAGGAGCCGGGGATATGCGAGACCACGCCCGGGGTGAAGTCCTACTCGGGCTACGTCGATCTCGACGAGGAGACTCACATGTTCTTCTGGTTCTTCGAGGCGCGACACAACCCCGACGAAGCGCCGTTGACCTTGTGGCTCAACGGAGGGCCAGGCTCGGACTCGCTGATCGGTTTATTTGAGGGTTTGTTCTTTTTTTTTTCTCATTCTCCCTGTTGATTCACCTGTCACAGTATAACTAACAATAAGCTAACCGTCTCATAGAACTCGGGCCGTGCAATGTCACTCACAACGGCACCGCGGTTGTCAACCCCTTTGCGTGGAACGAAGTGAGCAACCTTCTGTTCCTCTCGCAACCCATCGGCGTCGGTTTCTCGTACGCCGACACAGTCGTGGGCGTCGTGAACTCGACCACGGGGCTACCGCAAAACTCCACCACGCCAGACGGCCGCTACAGCGAGGTTGACCCGTACCGGTTCGACACCACGGACCTGGCGGCGCAGGGGACGTGGGAGGTCCTGCAGGCCTTCATCCAGGAGCTGCCCTCGCTGGACGCGACGGTCAAGTCGCGCAGCTTTAACCTGTGGACGGAGAGCTACGGAGGGCACTACGGGCCGGCGTTCTTCAACTACTTCTACGAGCAGAATGAGTTGATCAAGAACGGAACCGCCACGGGGGTCGAGCTCAACATGCACACCCTTGGAATAATCAACGGCATTATCTCGGAGAGGATCCAGGCCCCTATGTACCCCAAGTTCGCTTTCGAGAACACGTACGGCATCAAAGCCGTGAACCAGTCCATCTACGACTACATGAACATGAACTACTACTTCCCGGGCGGCTGCCGTGACTCGATCGATTCCTGCACCGCCGCTGACCGTTCGACGCCGGATGGCAAGGCAACCTGCTCTCAGGCCACCGCGATTTGCCGGTCGCTGGTTGAATCCCCATACTAGTAAGTGAACAATGCCACCCCGCGGGGCTAGAGTCCAAGCGCGTCAAAGCTCGCAATAAAACCCACGCAGTACCTAACACCAGCCAGCATCGTCTCCGGGCGAAACGCCTACGACATCCGCGCGCAGGACGACGCCAACATCCCGCCGACGTACTGGATGGACTACCTGAACTCGGCCTCGGTGCAGAACGCCATCGGCGTGGACATCAACTACACGTCCGCGAGCAGCCAGGACGTCTGGATCGGCTTCGATTACTCGGGCGACTTCGTGTACCCCAACCTGCTGGAGGATCTCGAGTCTCTCCTCGGGTACGACGTCCGGATCGCCATGATCTACGGTGATGCTGTGAGTCCCCCCCTTCTGTGCATGTTTATCTTTAAACCGAGATACCGCTGCGGCGAGACATCCGCTAATGCCGACAACAGGACTACATCTGCAACTGGATGGGCGGGCAAGCCGTCTCGCTCGCGGTGAACTACACGCACTCGGCCGAGTTCGCATCAGCAGGCTACGCGCCCCTCGTCGTCGACGGCGTGGAGTACGGCGAGAGCCGGCAGTACGGCAACTTCTCCTTCACGCGGGTGTACGAATCCGGCCACGAAGTCCCATACTACCAACCCAAGGCCGCTTTGGAGCTGTTCCGGCGCGCGCTAGGGGACCTAGTCCTCGCGGACGGCAACGAGAAGGTGACGCCGACGTACAAGAGCAACGGCACGGCTAGCGCTACTCACACGAATAGCTACTCGACGTTCTTCACGGGGAGGCCGGGGGACTGGAAGAGGTAATAGCGCTATCATGGTAGACTTAATGTTTTGGGTATAATATATTATTTATTAAAGTAAAATGAGCTGGTCATGGCCGCTTCTAATAGTGCTCGAGCCGTCCGGTGTATCATTGTTGCAAGCCTTAACAATCCAAGTCCAAACGCCAATGTAGCCTATCATCACCCCCTCGATAAAAAAACAAGAAAAACTCCTTAACCTCCACGAAAAGAGTAGGAGGATAACCAACCTATACTAGCTGGACATGATGAGGTGCGTATGCTACGTAATGCTCACACGCCTTGAATACCTATTCGCTTGGTAAAATAATACATTGAACACTTGTCCCTCGCAAGCGAATAATTCAAACCGCATACGGTTCTACTTACAAAGGAGGTCATGCACACCGACTGCGTAAAACTCCTGCCCTCTCCCTGAGTGTCAGCGAAATCTACAAGCGATGTAGCAAGTTCAAGACCGTGTCCCCCCTTCTCTGCACGAATTCGTCAGCGGCACCGCCAGCTTCCGCCAGAAGCTTTGTCGTCCTCCTGTCGGCGTGTTCGAAGAACATCCAGCCTAGCATGAACGGCAGCTCGTTGTCTTTCACGTGCGCCTCGGGATATAGCTTTCGGAGCAGGGGGTCGCAGCGATTCCGAACAGCTTGCAGGAACGAGCAGCATTCCAGGTGCATCGCCAAGTACGGCAGCGCCAACACGGTGGTTTCTTTTTGCAACCGATACATCACGGCTACGAGTAGTTGGTCTGGGTGAAACTTAGCCGTTTCTGTGTCGGTGCTGTGATTTGCCGTTTCTTTTATCTTTCCCTTCCGCGTCAGTCTCTCCCGGTCGGTTTGAAGCTCCTGGCTACCAATGACTTTGCCGGTGTTTTCTATCGTCCAGTCAACCCGTCCGTATCCCCATTGGTAGCTTTCCATAAACATCGCAGAGACGAGAGAGTTGTTCCTGATCCCTCGAGGCTCTAATTGAGAAGGTAATTCTGCTTTCCCCTGATGCCAGCTAATAAATGTTACCGCCGGTATGCCCACTTGCAGGCAAAATTTCTCGAAGTAGTCCGCGAAGTTTTTAGGTGGATCGTCGACGAAGAAGTTCTCGTTTCCTAACAGCTTCCTTACTAGGTCCATATCTCGCCAGGTCTTTGACACGAGTTTCTCTTTCTGGAGCGCATTATACAGATGTAGTGAATAGGTGATGGAGCCCCATGCGTTCGCAAGCGCGATGCCTACATCCCACATCTCCGATTGGAAGTGATAAAGCATTACACCACTGAGAACCGGTGACATTTTCAATACTCGGTTCGGCTCAACGGACCCCGGATTGCGACCAGGGAGTCGCTCGTATTTCTTCATGGGATCGGACAATATATATTGTACTTTCCTTTGGAGCCAACGCAGCACTTCGTCGTTTCCAGCAGGCCAGCTAGCGATTTTGTAGTCTTTGTGAAATTTGAAGTATTCTTGAAGTCCCCGTTCGAACGATTTGAGGTTCTCCCATAACTTCTCATGGCCTTGTTCGACGCTCTCGCGAAGAATATAGTGAATATCGAGGAACACCTGGGCGGCAAAAATAAGATAAAATGGAATTTTACCTGTGCTGGTGGCCTCGTTGATCCCACGTAAGAATTCGTCTTCGATCGGGTAGTCGTCAACTCTGTGGGTCACTATCATAAGCTCGGTAAAAATGTTCACAAGTAGAGCTCTGTCGTCCCCGAACTTTTCATATCCACTTTTGGATGCTCGGTTACTTCGAGGATCATAGGAGCTACTACCTTGTTTACGTGACGAGATGCCCATATAAAGGAGCCATTCCACGAGCTTGTATGTTGATATGTAGTTCTCATTCGCAATATCGTACGCGTCGTAGCCAGGATGCTTTTGGTTCTTGGCGAAATTTACAAACGGTCGGTGTCCTTGCGTCATCGCTTGGGCTCGGTAGAACTTCTCTAGGACTTTCCACAATCCACCGTGATCTTCGAACATTGGCGCCGCGTTGTCCACTGTGGCCTGTAGTCAGTAATGGAAATAGGAGTGAAAGATAACTAATAGTTAATTTACTAAGGTCCCTTGTTAAGCTAATTGCAGTATTCGTGGCAACAGCTGCGACAGCAAGATCAAAATGTTGGGCTTGAAAGTTGATCCAGATCCATTCAATACGGGACCTGATCTTCTTGACATCATTGATCAACATTGCCAGGGCGACGAAGAGAGCCTCGAGAGACGTGAGCGGCTCCGCCTTGTACCTTATAGTATGGCTTTCCACAGTCTTCGGCCTCTCGAAGTCGGGGGCGTTGGCGTGCTTTTCTGGAGGATCATATATCTTTAGAGCGTCGAAAGGGTTAAGATAGTCGCTAGAGGAATTTGGCGCTCGGTGCTTCTTTTGCGGCATCAATATTCCTTCGACCTTTTTGAGAATCTTGATCAAGTATCCATGTTCAATATCTGATGACCCGTCCAAGGCAGCTCCTTTTTCGGCGAGCATCTTACCAGCTTCGCTGGCCACAATGACTCGACACAAGGTGGCCTTGAATGAATCTGGGACGGATACATGGCCCTTAGAAGCCACGAGCTCGGCCAAGCCAACAAAGTTCTCGATCTTTATGAGATGGAGCCAGGCTGTGACGGGCGGAGCAGCGGAAACGATTTGTTTCTGTTTAGTTTGGGCTTTCTTTCCCCAGTGCTTCAGTCGAGTTGTTCCCTTGTCGGCAGGTCTGCTAGCTGAGAGATGGGATGCATTGCTGCATGGATCTGCGTTTACAGCAAGCCATTCTGCAATACTGTCGAGGTCCTTTCGATACTGTTGGTAGGTACTGATTAGTCCCGAGGTAGCCATTTTGAACATGATCGCCGATACCAGATGATCGATTAATATGCACCCACGGGGTATGGATGAGATGGATGGGACGGATGGGATGAGCGCGGAATATATATTATTTCTAATAAGAAGAAAAGACTATTGAAACTCAATAGTAAAGAATCAAACATGACGTATTACCTACTTGTAGCCCATTCCTACTTCCTACTTTAACTTATACTCTGATATATTCAAAGCTAGAAGCTACATTGGACTTTCCGAGTTAGAATTGAGGTAATTCATGGATATGGCGTTACCTTCAAAGAACATTGAAGAAGGGGTTTAACCTTAAGAAGATACATACTCCTGACTAATATTACGTCGGCATCAACGTAAGCCAAATTACAGACATAATATAACCTAATATGGATATAAGAAACCGGCTTAACTAAAGTATGTAATAACTTATTTCTCACTTCTATTTTAACGAAGTATCATCGATATCTAACCTAAAATATTAATCTGGTCGTTATTTCAATAGGTCAATATCACTTCCAATAAATTTTCAGTTGAATACAGTTCAATACGTACTAACACGGATTAAACTTTGAACCTTACTAGCAGCCCCACCAAAGAAAGACCCGACGGGCCGTACCAAGTACGTCAGCGGCTATTCTTCCTCCTACATCTTTCCACTGCATACTTTCAATATTCCATGCGACAGCTAAACCTAATTGATTCGCATGAAAGGCATGCCTGTCCCAGATTCTTCCCCCGCAGAGAGTTCCAATGGACCACCAGATCGGCAGAGACGTGAGGAAACGGTAGATCTTCCGTCATTCTATTCCCCCCGATCGCGGCCGGTTCGAGAACAAGAGGGCGCCCTCGCGACCAGGTTGGATCGCGACGAATTATCTCTATCCGCAATCGTCCGCCCCCCAATTTCCACACCGGCGTCGGCTCCGACTGACGATGCGAACCTCCCACCGCCTCCACCATCCTTACTCTCTCCCGCCTTTACCCCTCCCGCCACGCCTGGAACGACGACTCCTGCGCCCCCAGCCGAACGACAGCCCCGTGGTGTTCCTGTAGACTCATCCATTCCGTCAGGCGGCTGCGGCACGAAACGCCCGAGACTACTCGAGACTCTGCCAGAGGTCCAATGTATCGTTCGCGCTCGCATTCCGACCGTCGCCGGGACAGAGATGTTCTTACATCTATACACCAACAACGTCGATAACAAAGAGCACCTTGCCATTGTGTTTGGCCCGCACATCAGAAGCAAGTCTCTCGATGCGCCGAGGGAAGGGGAGACGGAGATGGACCGCATGGTGAGGGGCGCATACACCGGTCGCCTCTACCCAGGGCGGACAAGGAGCGGAATGATAACCGGTTCATCCTCCACAGAAGATGAGTCGGATGCTCCCTTCTCACCAAGCGGGCCTCCGCTCGTCCGAATACATTCGGAATGCTACACCGGCGAGACGGCGTGGTCTGCGCGATGCGACTGCGGCGAGCAGCTAGACGAGGCGGCGCGGCTCATGTCTCTCCCCAACGCCGTCAACGGGGGCATCGTCATCTACCTGCGACAAGAAGGCCGGGGCATCGGCCTCGGCGAGAAGCTCAAGGCGTATAACCTGCAGGATCTGGGGTCCGACACGGTGGAAGCGAATCTGCTCCTGCGACATCCGGCCGACGCGCGGAGTTACGGGCTCGCGACGGCGATGCTGCTTGACCTGGGACAGGAGGAGATCCGGTTGCTGACGAACAACCCGGATAAGATCCGGGCGGTCGAGGGTCCGAACAGGGAGGTGAGGGTGACGGAGCGCGTGGCGATGGTGCCGCTGAGCTGGAAGGGCAAGGGGGGTTTCAAGAGTCGAGAGGTGGAGGGGTACTTGAGGACTAAGGTGAGTTCAATGTCTCGTTTGAGGCTGCCTCCTTTTCGAGACATGTTGCGGGGAGTCTTATAGCTAACTAACTACGTGTAGATCGAAAAAATGGGACATATGTTGGATATGGGTGGTCTACCGCCTTGATAAGCACGTGTATAGGTCCTTTAAAAGGGGTGTTGGTTAGGATTGGTACATCTCTACAGTAAATTCTACGTGGCAATAGAAGAGCACTTTATAGATGGATATTCTGCACCACTACGCGAAAGAACTGGATGTCATGTAGAATCCTTTGGCGTGCAAAATCATATATATTTACATAGGTCACTTATATCCTTATGGTATATCTAGCATATGCCCGGGTGATATTTTGATTTTTACTCTGTGTATACTTAGTTGTGTATGTAATAGGAGGTAGGCATGTTCTATCGCATTAAATGTCATTAAATATCCAAGTGCGTCTGGCAAACATTTGAGGTTTTACAGATTATTCCAAGGTTTACTAGATCATTCGATCTTGCACTGTTTCCTTACGTACTAAATACAGGGGTAGTATTCCTTACCCCACGAACCCTGCAGTCCCCCTTCCACTTGATTGACCCATCAGTGATCACACCTGCATCTGTACGTACATCTTGATCAAACGGAAGTAGCCCCATAAATGACCCCAGTTCGAAAAGCTAAGACCCCAAATTCAATTTGGTAAAAAGATGGGACGCGTTTTTATTATTGGAGAACTTCATGAATCTTCGTGACTTGTAAAGTACGAAAAGCACGAAGTAATGAAATCAACCCGCTCTTCTCAACTCCAACTTGAGCCTCCCGCTTATAGTTCAGAGTTACTCGGAATTATTCAATAGCAATCTTTACTACTAATAACAAATTTTCTTCATGAACCTCTTGGATTTCCAACATTTCCTCGTGACTAGATCATCGTGAAGATCTACTGTACACACGTCTTCACTTCATACCTATCTACTCCTCTTGTTTTTAAAATTCACATAGCCACGATGGAAAGAGGTTTGCGTCTGCGCCTCGTTGTGCGCAGGGATGGATTGCCGGAAGAGCGACTCATGTGGAACATTTCTCTCGATAACGATCCGACCATCTCAAAGCTCCTCGAGAAGGTGAACGAGACTATCCCTCTAGAGATCGACCAGAGAGGATTGGAAAACTACGTGGTCGAGCTGCATGACGACGATGGAACAAGTTTCGAATGCTTGCACTTCCAGCCGGTGCGGACTATCCTCAAATCCGATGATCGAGTCTTCATTCGATCCCTCGATCGAGACGACAACAGACGACGTCGAGTTAGCGGTCGATATCAGATCTCTACCGATGGCAGACACTTGATCGACGGTATCCCTTTCGGCCGTCGCCTTCTCAAAACCCCAGCCGGTCGACCTTCTGTTATTCTGCCCCCGCGGAAGCGCCCTAGACTCGCGTACAATGATGAGGACGAGGATAGCGACTTCGAGGATGGAGAGGACACGCCCATGTTACTTCTCACTAATGGTGAACGTCCTGATGGTGCGGCGGGCTCTTCAAGGATAACCGCAGATTTCGATGATGCAGATGCTGAGGACGGCGAGGTTGATAGTGGAGCAGAGTCGGATGACGCGGACAATGATTCCGAATCCGACGACTATAGCCAAGATGGTTCAGAAGTACCAAGCGACGAGGAAAATCTTGAGGCCGAACTTCAAGACCTTATGGAAGACAACGCCGACTTAGAGGAAGAAGCTGACCCCGAGACAAGGCACTCGGATACAGAGAGCCTGGATGAGAGCCTAGAGAGCGTACATGATTGTTCAGATCATAGATTACGAGCTGCCTTTCCCTCGGCACCGGGAGACCTCTGCACAATAGTTCTGGGACGCTTTGACGGTGACTTGGAGGCAGCATACATCAGACTAGCCGAGGGATTCGAACCAAAACTACCATTATCTGCATTGCTGGCACCACAGTTTCCAAAGAAATACTTCTCATCAAATCCAAGTACCTCTCGGGACGTTCCAACGAAAGGTAAATCTAGTCAACACGCAGAGGAGAACCCCCACGATGCGATGCGGGATGACGAAGACCGGCCCGATCAATCCGATGATGAAGACGAGGAGGATATCTCCGCGTTCGTGCGGCAATTCGATCGCCGCGGCCTCCCCCCTGGCTCAATAACCTCTGGCAAAGGATTAGCGCACATGGCTGCGATATCCGATTCGCTTACCAATAATAAAATAAGCGGAGAGAGCGAAACCACATCTGCGACGCTGAATGGTAATAAGGCTAGTCCTGAGAAGAAAGTCAATGAGGATGATGAAACTTCGAATGCTGCCACAACCTCCAGCTCCGAGAATGGAGATTCTGAAGCAGAGAGTGATAGTAACGATGACGACGAAGAAGAAGACGAAAACGCATCGTCAGACGACAACGACAAGGAAGACAGCGACAACAATGATAGCAAGGATGATGGTAGCGATCTACAGGACGACTCGTCTGAATCACAGAGTGATGCCTCGGCTAACTCGGATAGCCAGAGTGAGGATGATAGCGACGATAGTGACAGTGGCCCGGAAGAAACACATGTTAAACCCAATACGCTTGGAAAATCTCGACAGATGAATCAACGAGGAACCCTTAATCATGGAAATGGCATGAACCGAGATGACACTGATAGAGAATCATCATGGGAATCCTCAAACGATAGTGGTTCATCTTCTGAAAACAGCTCCGACGACGAGTCGAGGAAGTCACGTTCTATCGTCGGATTGATTAGAAGTGTGCATTCAATTCTGTTACCTCGATTCCCATCTGTTCCGTTACCACCAATGCCATCAAACGCTGCCCCCAAAACATCAAATACTGGCCCCCAAGTCCCAGATGCTGTCCCCCAACCCAAGACAGTGCCTCCGGGAGCTGGCAAGGACAGCACAAGGAGGCGAAATGCTCGCCGACGAGCGGCAAAGAAGGCCAAAAAACAAGCGCAACAAGCGCAGCAAGCTACAGTTACTACAGACGCATTATCCCCTAGCAAAGAAGCCCAGCCTATTATTTCTTCTATAGACGAGAAGGCACTTTTTGAAGCCAAGCGACAGGAGTTATTAAATGCCATTGCCAACGGCGGGGTGGAAGTTGGCCCATTTAACCACAACGACAACTCGCCGGATACTTCGACCACGACGAAACGAAAGCGACAAGAACAAGACGGGCTTGATCAACAGATTTCTCGAGGGGGCACTCCCGCGGAGACACCTGCAAGCGGCGATGCCCAGTCATCAGCGTCTGCACAAAAAAGACGTCGGGTAGACGTAGGAGCCGGCCGGAGAATTCTTTTCGGTGCCCTTGGTCTCCGCAACCCCAAAACCAAAGAAGATGAGGATAAGCTACGGGAAAAGCTGATGGAGGGCGTTCGACCACTTCAAACCCCAAGATTAGAGCAAGCACAGAATGACACGGAACAGACAAGCCAAGAGGCTGGAGACTTTACAGAGGAAGACCCCGACGCCTGGAAAGACAAAATCAACTACCGGGCTGTGGAGTGCTGCCAGGAAGGGGTAGAGCTGAGCGAGCCTCCTTTCCCGTTCGTTCAGCGCTGGGATCCTCAACAGCAAGGTTCATGGTCCCAAAAGAAAAATAAGCGCGGTGGTCAAAGTAAACGAGCGCAGCGCAACGAGACACATTATTACCAGGATAGTCGTTCTAACAAGAAGCGGAAGCACGATGAGTCATCAATGTGGGATGAGGAGGGATACGAAGACACATTCAACGGTATTGATGATGCCAACAATGCCGATGTCGAGCTCAATTATGATGACCCTGAGGACGGTCAGTACTACGAGACGAACGAGCCGACTAATGACGTGAGTCAGTTCACTGACGTGGATGACCTTCCATCTCTACCATCTGACCTATCCACCCTCGCCATTCTACGCCCCGGGGAAGTCCAAGTTGGAATGGTGATTACATGGCAGCAGTGGTCATGCTCGTCAGCAACTAGTTGGCAGCCACAGCTTTCTAATGTGACTGGTGTCGTGGTTAGGATTGACGATGATGCCACCGGATTAGAAGTCTGCCTCGCCAAAAGGGATCGATATCTTGACAGGAACGAGAAGAAGTATGATCATAGTACCGGCCAACGAATCTACGACAAGTTTGAAGCGCCGGACCTGGACGAAGACGAAGACGAAGATGACGATGAAGGTTTTCGAACCATCGGCTTTGCTGAAATGCAACAGCCTAGGATTCTTCAGCAACCACTACCTACTATGACAATGAGCCAGGAGCCTAGCGAGCATCCTGATGATCATCCTGCAGAAAACCCAGAGTCGGAGGTAGGGCGATCCGCTGCCCAAGACATAAACATCGACGCAACCTCGGAACGATCTATCTTAGGAGAGTCGACGAAGGCGAGTGTGCACGGTGCTGCGAGCTCCAAAACTTCTCAGCTAGGACAAGGACAACCAGCTGGCGACAGCCCAATGTCTAATATATCGCAAATCAGTAGTCCTTCTCGACAGCTTCATGAGAGTACCAGCCAAGCCATCATTGCGAAGTCCGGTGATTTATCTACTCGAGATATCTCTAGTCGCAAAGATGTGGGCTCGGATTTTCCCTCCGATAAACCCAGCCCCAGTATCTCCTGCTTAGACGTTCCTAGCGCTAGGCAGTCCTCAGCTCCATTATTCGATAGTTGCGAGGAATCAGTCGCGGTCGGGACACCGAAGACTCTCAAATCCAGAGTTACTGTCCCCCCTTGCTCAGCGAGGAGTGGTCGCAGTGGACGGCAGCCAGATTATGCAATGGACATGGATGACACACAACCGGATTCGCTTAAGATTACAGATGACGGTATCGCTGCTGCTCTCGATTCTAAAAATCCGCCGTCTGACAAAGACGTATCAACTCCTACACCCAAGCCCGCTCCCCGGAACGAGTCGGTCAGTAGCCAAGAAGACTCGATTTCAGGGGGTGCCCAACTACTGTCGCCGGACAATCTATCAACCTCTAGCTCGCTACCGTCCATTGATACTATATGGAACACGGCGCAAACCTCGCGCGACACGCAAACTTCATCCAACCCTCTTTCCCAGCTCCAGTCCCAAGAAATTAATATCAAGGATTCGCAGGAAACTCGAGTCCTGAAAGATCGGGAATACGAGAAAGCAATGCAAAAGCTTGATGACTTCTCAGACGACCAGTCGGGTTCGTCGAGGATTCCCGATAGCTTCAAGAAGAGCAGCCAGGGCCAGAAAAGTAGCCAGAGCCAGAGCCTTGACAGTGTCAAGAAGGGAAATGGAATCACCACGAAAGCACCTTTTCGGTCGCCGCAAATTAAGATCTCGCCGCCTCCGACAAGGAAAGGAAGAGCGTCGAATCCCCCATCCCAATTCTCACTCCCTCCCGGGACCCAGGTGGTGGAGCTGTCTTCGGATTCGGAGCCGGAACCGGTCTACACCGAGGACTACGCGGACGAGGAGGTAGATGCGACCTACTCGCCCGAGATGGACAGCTTCCCCCAAGGCAACGGGTGGGTGCACAAGAAGGTGGAGGGGAAGAATCGCAACGCGAGGAGTGTGACGGCGCCTATGAGACCTCGGCCGAACTCGCCTCCTACGTCCTCTAACTTTGGTACTATTAAGGCACGGAGGAAGACCAGCTCGAAGTTCTAGTCAGTGGTATTTCTGATAGGCTATTTTTTTACGTCTGTCTCTAAACGGTTGAGCATCGGTTAGACCCTGGTGTTTGCGGGGAAATAACAGGTCATCGCGATAGTGCGCGGCTTTGGCCTTAACGTTGGAATGCTTTGGTGGATTAGTACCTCGGTAGCTAGGATTATATAGCAAATGCTATGGAAGACCTTATCCGTAATGGAAATTCAACTTCATAGATCGTGGGATGTTGGTCTAACGTGATAAAAAAACATGAATTGCACATGTACGGTGTGAGTCTTTACATAGCTCCTCTGGGGGGGATTTAGTAGGTTCCTTATGGTGAAGTTGGTGGTGGGACAGGAGTGCAACATCCCATGGCACATCCAATTCACAACAGGCTAGAACACAGAAATATAGCCAGCCGTATGGCCTTATACTTCATGACTGGGTACTTAATTGATGTCATTTCCGCGGATTAATCCATGAATTGTACGGAGGGCATTCGTCGGCAAGCACCTCGGCCTCTAGCGGGTGGTAGGTAGACGAGGGATATGTACAACACTCCTCCCCTCCTCATCGCGCATACATACACCCGGACACCCGGCTTCGAATCTATTCGGATTTATTGTTGTTTTAATTACTCCGCGCACCGCCCTTCGCCTCCCTAAGCTCGTCCATCCTAGCCACGCGCAGCTTGAACTCCTCGTACTGGCACTTCTCGTAGGTATGACGCTCGTTCTATTCGGGGTTAACATCATCAGCTGGTATCGAGGGGGCGGGGGTGATGGACGCACCTCGCACTTCCACGGCAGGTAGTACGTGTCCACGCGGCACCTGTTAAGCGGGATGAGCAGGTTCGCGCAGCCGTCGCGGTAGGCGATGGGGAGTTTGGCGTCGCGCATCTCCTCCCGGGTGGCTTCTGTTTTCGGACGGGTGGGTGAGTCAATGGGGTTGGGGAGGTGGGTGGAGGGGCTCACGTACTTGGAAGAGCTTCGGATGAGCCCATCTTGGGATATATCAAGGTGGGGGATGTGTCAATTGGTTGGGTTGGGTGCTTCGTCGTGGTGGGAGTCGAGGCTTGTAGCTTTTGGAAGTGGTTCGGGATCTAAAGTTGAAGGTATGTACCATTGAACAAAGGTGGGTATCAGAGCTGAGCCACTGTTCAGCCCTATCAGATATTGACGGTGTGGCTGAGTATCTATCTTATGATAAATTTAGCCCCCACCTAGACGATTACATAATCTGTCAATAAAAGTAATTTCTTATGTAACGAATGTCTCAATCTTTCCTTACCTATTTCATGCATCGCAACATGATCTCGGGAAAAACTTCCTTTCGACAAGAAATGACCGCTAAATATTTGTTGAGGTATCACTACACTAGATGATATAGTCAACAGGTGATATGCATCTTATCTCTAAGAATTTAGTTCATATTATGCTGTATGCGTTGAACTTGGTGAGTGATGCTTCCGAGTCGACTCATAGCTTGTCACTGCTCGAAGACCGCCACACTATTCCCAGCAACATGAATATCCTGCCTCACCTTCTATATGCAGTTTAACATTGCATTCACGCTTCACATCTGAAGAAGCCCAAGTAAGCTTGATTCCATCATCCTCACCTCATAACATTATAAATTAAACTCTTATAGGTTCGATAAGGGGAGAGGCTCCCACGTCTTATTCGCATCTAAGACACTGCTTGTGTAATCCAAGATTCTTCAACCAGTGGACATATCATGCATCCTACAAGGCCGGGGCGGCTATGAATCATTGGCTCCATATCCATTAGGTACCTATATCTTACGGCTGATCCTATCGACTATTGCCATTTCGCGGTCTAATTCCAGTGTACCGTTACAATTACCCATAATCCTACAAGAGAATCAGTAATAAATACCGATCATTTCTTACCCTCAACAATAGTGATTCAGAAACCAGACCATCATCTTCTTCTATCAAGGATTTGCTATCATGTCGTTTCTCATCCCTTCTATCGATTATGGTGGTCAAGATTAAGTTCTGTGGACAGGCATGTATATTCTGTCTTGATCTGCGTACAGGCTGTGTCTAGCTTAACGCCTCTTACTCCCTACTCACCCTGTCCGGACGTTAGTGAGGACGTCTAGCCGTGCTCGCCGATCCCACGCAGCCCGAGACACGGGTATTGTCCTTTTTCAAGCAGTACATCAATTACGACAATCCGGTATAATGGTATTTTCTGGAACGGTCCGGTATCTCCCGTCGTTCTATTCACACCTGAGGAATGAACAGCCACGGGTTTTGAATTGTTTCTCACCGGCGAGGCTATTGCAGGCTTGATTGCGGGAGATATCGGTGCGCTGTTGTCTTAATCGAAATCGATGTAGAGCAGAAGTACGCCGTACGAGGTCCAATCGACGAAAGACCTTCAGTCCTAAATCTGGACCAAGCCGTTGCCGACTTCTTCCACTTTTTTCCAATGATTAACCTACTGGTCGACACAAATAGTAGGTCAAATGCACCAACTACCCTTGAATTTGTGGTGCCTTAGACGCCTGGATCAAGTCTTACCCCCGGGACCTCTTGGGCTACATATTCCAGCAATGGCCCTATCGACGCTATTTTCAATTACCAGCAGTACTTTTAAGCTACCCAATACGGATGTCCACAAACCTTTTCGAAGATTTCACCGCCATTGTCGAGCACGTGGGCGAGGTGTCTACCAACGGTTCTCAAAATGAGCAGGACGGATGAAAACGGATATTCGAACCCCAAGATGATCTCACATTTAGTGAATGTAGCTGCGTGCAAAACTCCGTAATTGTGTGCTTTAGTTAATTTACTCGTGCTGATTTGAGTCATCGGGGCAATATACCCCTATCTCGTCTTGGCAAAACATTTGGTTTCAACTTCGATTGCTCTCAGTTCTACCAAATGTAAGACATCTGCAGTAGGGGTATTCGTACATATTACTAAAGTCTCACAATTACAACTGATCAGGCCTACAGTCCCTGCCTAGGTACGAGGTTATCGAAGACTTCTTCCCGAACTCAACCGCTCCGTCTCATCGTTTTACCTCCTGTGGAGTTGGCCTCAACACAACCCTTGACAACTTTGCCATATGGCTCGAAGCCCAGTACTTGCCCAGATGTAAGTGCGGATGCTCCACTACGTTTAGAATCGGTCTAAGTAATATGCAGATTTCTCCAGATTTGGCAATGATTGGAACGATGAGCTTGATGCAGCCTGCTTTGATACCTACTATGCCTCCGACCTCATGTTCACAGATTACGCTGCCGCCATGCATTCGGCCGTACTTGGTTCTGGATGACGTGCAGCGAACCTTTATTCTTCTATCAGACGTGAGACCTGTCGTCCTCATGAATTAAATTATATCATTTATCAGATGCATCCAGCCGCGCACCAAAGAACCAATCAACCGTGAGTTCACGCTCAGTCGATACCCTCTACTAGCAACAGCAGTGCGAGTTTTTCTTCCCAAGAGAAGGAGAATACACTTACGCAAGTCCCTTGGGTGAGACTGCTGACGACATCAACACCCACACGAAGGGTTGGTCTCTCCCCCAGTATCAAGACGCCAACTCGCGGCTCCTCTAGGTAAACCACGAATTTGACCCCTAGATATCGGCGCCCGTGGCTAGAGAGTTGAGACCTGGCGTCCCCTTGGTATCCGCGGCAGATGTGTCCGGCATCATAATTTCCCCCTCGCGAAATTGCGGCGATCTTCTTGTCGAGGACAGATTGAACTCGGCTGTAAAGGAGGCGTAGATAGGCATCGTGATCCAGTTCTCAAAGTGGACAAATGGGCTCTGCGACACAGCTACTAGTCACCGGAGCTACCCACCTCGAAGATGGCTTATGGTGGTGATGCAAGTGCCGCGAAGCACCTAAAATATAATGTAGGTATTCATGGAATAATACGCAAGTAAGGATGGATGTACTACGATGGGTTAGCAGACTATGATTTATGTTGTTTCAAGTACAGATGCGTCGTCCCTTGACATAATTACCAAATCAGTACTTCACGCATTATGACACCTTACCCAACCACTTCACTTTCGTCCACTAATTTTACATATAGTTAAACGATATCAACGCTATATGAATATCTCTAAGACTGCAGGTTTCAAGATCTGGAAACGACGTCCATCACGATAGATCGGTGACATGAAAAGGGGCTTCTCGCAGGAATAACCGTGAGTAACCACCAGCCCCTTACATCATCGGCCCATTGCCGGTCAGCTCTTTACACATCGCGGTGTGTAATGCCTCGAATCAACTACAGATAACCGAAGCAGGCGATTTTCGCAGCGGTATCTACCGAGACAGTGAGTTTAAGATTGCTATGGCCTATGACTGTTGCTTACAAAGGTTGGGTGTGGCATCGGGGCGATAGACGCTCAATTAGCCGGGCTTTTCCAGTCATCATGCCAGCGGCCGCCTTTGCATTCGCGTCTTCATCCCCGTACGGTGTCGGGCCTCGGATAGCACTGGCAGTGAGATCTTTACACGCAAGTGTTACACTGGCCAGGACGCGAACGTCGGGGCATGAAGCGATTCTCGCAAATTTCGGGCTGTTAGGCGAGTCTCGCAGGTTCGAGTAGCCTCCCTAACGGAATATATGGAACGCCATGTTTGCATTGTCTACAGTGGTATGATATTGGAACACACCAATGGACGGAATAAGTGATTGATCATCATCTACGACCACAGCCATAACTGCCTACCGAAATCATGTCTGCACCACCAGTCCTTCTTTTCCTCGGTGCCGGAAAGGGGCTTGGCACCCGCGTCCCGGCCGTGTTCGCTGAGGCGGGCTACAAGATCGCCGTCGTGGCACGAACGTGGAAGGAGGAGTTCGAGCGCTGCGGATACTACCAGGTCCAGGCCGACTTCAATAATGTAGAATGCATTCCGGAAGTATTCGCTAAAGTCAGGGAGAATGTTGGGGTCCCGACCGTCGTCGTGTATAACGGTATGTTTACGAATACTCCGTGTTCCGTTATTTCATCTGTGTGTTGTGAAGTATTCCATCTGATAATAGCTTGTCTACCATAGCCGTGCAATATGCCCTTGATGACCCGGAGGACCCCTTTGCCTCGTTGGCGCCAGAGAACGTCTCGCGGCTGCTTTCTGCTGTAGCTGTCAACGGGACTACCCCCATGGTTGCTATCCATCACGCAATCGCATCATTCCGGTCTCTTCCTCGGAAGACACCTGGAAAGACGTTTATCTTCACCGGGAACATCCTCAACCACAGCCAGTTCAAGAATCGACTTTGCTTTGGAACTGGGAAGACTGTAGCTGCATACGGAGTCAGATATGCCTCGGTGGCTTGTGCTAAAGAGGGGTTTAAGTGAGTATCGTCTGTCATTGTACCTTGGATTTATCACTCTTGGTATTGAATCTCATAAAGGCACAGCTTTTGCCTTGTTGAAGGAAGATTTATGTGCAATAAGTTGTTAAAATTTACATTTCTTGGATATGCCAACATCACGCTTTTTCAACTTTAACCTTAGGTCATGCTAACAGAATTCATAAGGTTCTACTATGCCGATGAACGCTCCGAGGAAGGTCTCCCGGTAATGAGGGACATCGACGGTACTGTGGCCGGAAAAGAATACCTCAAGATTTCCGAAGCGGCAGAACAGCTCCCCTGGCTGTATACATACACCAAGGATAATGGATATAAGGATTTTGGAGAAAATGATTATTTAAAGACAGTCGACAGTAATGAGCCTCAATTTATTAGGGGGGGACGATAAGAAGTCGCAAAAGGCACACTGGTTGAATAAGATCATCGAAAGACAGATGAACTTTAAAGATTTATTCACTACACTACATGAAAATACGCAATTTCTTATCTGGGACACATTTATAACGTGCGCGTATTAATAACCATTTCCTGGGAGGCTTCATATTCTTTGATAAATCTTGAATATCAAATTACGTAGTCAGATGGTATGTATCTCTACGTCATCAAGGATCCAACGAATACGAACAGCCCTTAACCTTTAACTATAGTAAATAGTGAAAGACAGTAGAAAGGGGCTTACCGGTAGCAGTATACAGTAGACGGCTAGTAACGGATGACTTCTTCGAACCCTGAACTAGGTCAGGGGGCTTATGATCCTAACCAGCAATTTCTAGAGCCTCATAGAATGATCGCCGCCAGATCTATGTCATCTCCACTTCGTCTTCGACCAGTGAGGAGGTATTTAACGAACATCAATGACATTTCCCAGCCTACATAGTAAGCTACATGTCACTTAGCACGAAAATGTCTCTGAATATATTCGGTGTACACGACTTATTGGCTTCCCAACGGTTTTCCCACAATGCGTAAGGACATCATACCCCCTTACTTTCTCTGCTCGCTTTCCTGGAGCCAATAGCTATTCTGGGGCAAAGTCATATTTTACAAGTTTCAAGCCACTATTCTCACCAGTACGATGATCGTAAAGCAAGTCGCTCGATATGTCCATAAGCAGGAATAGCTTGGTATATAGGATGACGTAAGAGCTAATTCAAGGAAGTATATCTAGTCTTCAAACCTCCAGCTCTCTTTAAGAAAATGTATCCTATGACATTAGAACCTTTACTCAAGAAACCAACACCTCTTATTCTATACTAAAGCAAACAAACATGGCTCCAGGAACCATTGAAAACGACTTTGTCGACAGCGGCATCGCCACTTCACCCCAGAAGACACTACGTCCAACTCTCTACAGCGATGTAGACCAAGACTTGCTTCAGGAGAAAACATCGAAATTCCTGCTCAACTACGGAGCCAAATTCTTCCGGGACGTCATCTGCGGCTCCAAGGGCATATACGTCTACACGGCAAATGGCCGCAAGGTTCTCGACTGGACGTCGGGGCAGATGTCTTGCCTCCTGGGACACGGCCACCCCGAGATCGTCCAGACGATAGCAGATCATGCGGCAAACCTTGATCATCTCTATTCCGAGATGGTGTCGCCTCCTGTCATCTCCCTGGGCGAGCGGCTCTGCTCCCTGCTTCCGCCTGGCTTGGACAAGGCTTTCTTTTTGTCTACAGGGGTAAGAATGCCCCTCGTTGACTTTTGCTAATTTGATTTATATTTTACTCCTTTATATCGCCAATAAGGCTTTTTCACCTAATACTAATCCTGCGTCTCAGGGCGAATCCAACGAAGCCGCGATAAAACTAGCAAAAGTATACACCGGCAAGTTCGAAGTCGTAGGCGTGAACGGCTCCTGGCACGGATTAACAGCGCAGGCCCAGAGCGTGCAGTACCACTTCGCGCGGAAAGGGCAAGGGCCGCTCATGCCCGGCATGCACATGCTGCCGGCGCCCAACGCCTACCGGTCCATCTTCCGCAAGGCGGACGGGTCGTACGACTGGGAGACGGAGCTGGACTACGGGTGGAGCATGATCGACCAGGCCTCGTGCGGCTCGCTCGCGGCCGTGATCGTGGAGTGCATCCAGTCGGCGGCGGGCATGCACGTGCTGCCGGCGGGGTACCTGGCGGCGCTGAAGCGGCACTGCGAGCGCCGCGGCATGCTGCTCATCGTGGACGAGGCGCAGACGGGCGTGGGGAGGGCGGGAGACATGATGGCCATCATGCACGAGCGCGTCACTCCCGATATCCTGACGCTGAGCAAGACTCTCGGAAACGGCCTCCCCCTGAGCGCCGTGGTCACCAGTGCCGAGGTGGAGAGGGTCTGCGCGGAGCGGGACTACTTCTTCTACACCACGCACGTGAACGACCCGCTCCCCGCCTCGGTGGGCAACAAGGTCCTGGAGATCGTCGTGCGCGACGACCTGGTCCAGCACTCCCGGGCCATGGGCCTGGTGCTGCAGGACGGGCTGAAGCGGCTGCAGGCCCGGTACGGGTGCATCGGGGACGTGCGCGGGAGGGGGCTCATGGCCGGCGTGGAGATCGTGGAGGACCGGGAGACGAAGGTGCTGGCTTCGGGGCTGGCGGGCGCCGTTGCGGAGAAGGCGTACGAGCTGGGGGTCTGGGCGAACCTGAGCGGGCATAAGAGCCTTAGTGGCGTCTTTAGGATAGCACCTCCGATCACGGTGACGAAGGAGGAGCTACACGAGGGGTTGGAGTTGTTCGAACGGGCGTTCGCTTCGACGCCGGGGACTATGCCGTTGTATTAGGGGCTGCGCCGGTTTTGGTAGCAGCCATAATAGCATCGTGGTGGAAATTTATGAAAAGCCTTAGACAGTAATTGGACGCTCATTTCATTCATGCATTTATAAGTCGTTAACACATGAATTCTATGTATAAATGTGAATTATGAAAATCCAGTCTTCCCCCTTTTACCTAGGTACGGATGAAAATAGGGGTAAATTGGACCGGGGCCCACAACTTTCCGCGGAAAACTCCTGATCTACCGGATCTCCACGGATCTCCGCAGATCGGAAGCTTGCCGTATTGGCCTGAACGGAAATCCACAAACTTGATATTTTTCTTTTCCGTTGGTTTCATCATGAATAATGATGAGCACCCGATGACACCTATGGGACATATTCCTTATTTTTCCGCAGACAAGTATAAACTTCTCTCATGGTGCTGCTGGCCTCACAAGAACGGTTGTATATATTTCATTTACATCCGGTATGTTTATCTTGCCGGAGAAGAAATTCCGCTGTAAAATTTAAATTTACATATTATGCTTGCAGTGTCGGACTTATGAGACCGAGCGCCTATTTCTATTCGATCGGCAACCAAAAGTAGCACTCGGATACAAAGTGCGAAACTGCATTAAGGTTGCTCGAACCATAAACGGAGTAACTGGTCAAATTGTGAGCATGGCCGGCTCATTAGGAAAAACCGTGTGCTAACTCGGCATTTTATAGATATTTTGAAAATGTGAATAACTTATATGCTGCTCCCCGTTAGATGCGGAGTTATCCCGCAACCCGTACACAACCGCCAAGCACCGCGTGTTCCCAACTCTTCTCTTACCAAGTTATCATGCTTAGGGTCACTTGCGGTATGAAATAAAGCTCTCCATCTTGGATGATGAAGTGGCCGTCGTGATCAATGGATACATTTCTATCATCGGCATCTAAGGCCTCATCCAGGGACTGATTACTCCCATGATCCTAACAAGTCCGGTCCACGACTAGGTTAACAATTTCAAACTTAATGTTAATCAACTTATGAAGTCGATGTTTTAACAAATCTGGGTATATGATATAATTTCTCTTCACATCTAACTCAGATAAACCAATCCAAGATAAAATGGTCTCATTTATCTCCCGCAAACACATCCTTGTTAATCGTTTCGAGTATTTCGACAAAACGGGCAGGTTGCGAAACAAATGCAGTGTGTCCAGCATCCATACTAAATATCGTGCACCCAGGAATAGCCTCCGCGACCATCCTCTGCAGCTCGACCGGAACGGCAGCGTCTTTCTCGGTAAGGATGTAATAATACGGCAGGTTGGCATCGGTTACTAGATAATTGACTGGCGTTTGGATTGCGTCCCGGGAATGAGGTACAAGGCTCTTCCGCAACTCTTCTGCTTTGTCCTCGTCGAGGTCGTTGTAAAAAGCCTGCTTGCTCAAGCGATTGGGGTAGACGAGTTGGCCCTGGTGAAGAAGAGTTATTAGTAAATAAACAATAGATAGAACGAGCCACATACTTTTACGTCCTGCGGTCCCTGGTCCAAGAAAGGCGGGTACACAATCTCTTCATCCGCACCGAAGACGCCCATTGCTATGGCCCCTTTCGCCATAGGAGCTGCTGCCGCATTAAACACTACGGCACGGACACCGCCCTTCTTACCCGCAGCAGCACGTTCCGCGACGGTCCACCCCTCCGTGGCCGCAAACCCTGGGAAGCCACCGTAGGAGTGACCGACGATGATGAACTCGTACCCGGCATCGGCGTAGGGGGCCATTTGTGCTCGTAGGGCCGCAGCGTCGTCGAATACCGTCTTCCCTGCACTGTCGCTGCCTAACGACGGGTGCTTCGAGACCAGCACCACGTCAAACGATTTAGCATCTTCGAGACGCTCCTTGACGAGGTCGAAGAAGTGGGCCCCGTGGAAAGCACCACCGGAAAAGATAATACCACGTTTAGGCGAGTGAGACATGTTTCCCCGGAGTCGTATGTATGGGGAGTGGGATTAATCCAGGAAGATGTCGGTACAGGGGAAAAGGGTTGGTAACACTTCTTATTTGTCTCCGGGACCCTAAAATGTTCACGAATCCTAGTTCGTCACTTTCCCCTCTCTTCGATGTGTTTGGCTGGGCCGTAAAATATTAGGCGAGAATGCGGTGCATGCACGATCAGCCAACATGCACCAACATGAAACGTTATCTTCACCTTGACCAGTCGACCGGTGTCTCGGTGAATGCTGGTGCTTATGCCAAAGCTGGAGATAACCTCACACGAGAATTAGAGATTTCCGGACAAAAAAGTCACCACATAGGACTGGTAGATATTATTCCCTAGCATATTTGTAAGGAATTTTCTCAGACCTCAGGAGTCAAGCTTGATCGTACCCCTTCTCGAATACAAAAGAATTGATGGCTCAGATACCCTGGTGCTGACAAATGGGCTGTGCCGCCCGTCATAATTGAAGAATGTCGGTTAACAAGAGGGTCCAAACTCGGATAGGATCACCTACGGGAACCGGGGATAATACCTGGGTGCCGTTGCAAGCACATACATAAAAGTAATCACTTTTTAATGCGGGGATAGTTCCTTGCGTGCCGGCCGAATATAGCTCTCCCTAGTCGCATATATGCCCTCCTAGAAATTTTCGAAGGCAAGATACATAGGTATATATTCAGTCTCCCATCTGTTCGTGGCTTGAGGTTGGATGGAGGGATTTGAATGATGGGTTCTGAATGTGGGAGTTGAGTTCAGGATAGTAGTTTGATTCACGAAGACCCGATTTCTATCTTACATTAATGCTATGTCTTCACAAAAAGATACCTTAGAGGACTCGGACACGAGTGCTATTTTCTTGTACCCAACTATCATCCTCAACCTCCTTTCGACTATCTTTGTCGGCTTACGCGTCTACGCGCGACGTTTCCAAGGTATTAAGCTCCAGTTCGATGATTACATAGTAGTCATCGCGTTAGTAAGTCAGCTGAAACCCATTCTAT
Source organism: Jackrogersella minutella (assembly GCA_022578535.1). Taxonomy (NCBI): domain Eukaryota; kingdom Fungi; phylum Ascomycota; class Sordariomycetes; order Xylariales; family Hypoxylaceae; genus Jackrogersella; species Jackrogersella minutella. Next base: position 74,847 of record MU388285.1, read on the forward strand.
TAGTATCCTACCTAGGTACGTGCTGTTTGCTGACCAAGCTCGGTTTCTAGATTTTCGACCATGCCCAACTCATCGATGAGGGACTAAGCAAGTATTCACTTCCTTTATGTGCCACGGGAGTCAATTCCTACACGATCTAACAGGTATTGTTTAGTGGTGAGGTTTGGCTTGGGAATTAACGGCGAGAAAGTCATGACCACATATCCCGGTGGTGTCTCGAATTTTCTACAAGTCAGTAAGCTACCTTTTTGAAAAAAAAAAAAGAAAAAGAAAACATGAACATCTAAAGGACAGGAAATAAACTAATCCTAAGAGTAATGTTATTTAGGCTTTCTTTGCAGTGCAGCTGATTTATTCCTGCCTGTCGCCACTGGCTAAGATCTCGCTCCTCTCCCTCTATTACCGTATCTTCTACGTTTCTCGCACCTTGCGTGTTGCTGTCTGGGTCATGGTCGTTCTGCTTGTTTCGTGGGGCATCAGCGTTTTCTTCACCAGTATCTTCACGTGCAATCCCATCCGTGGTTTCTGGGACCTGTCCAGTGGGGCGAAGTGTATCGACAGCGCATTATTCTTCGAAGCCATCACGATCCCCAACATCATCCTCGACATAGCGACTGTAGTATTACCAATTCGTGAGGTGTGGAAGTTGCAGATGGGGACAGACAGAAAGCTTGCCTTTACTGCGATATTTACTGTCGGTTCGATGTGAGTCAACAACACCAAGACTTAGGTAGATATGTTGTTAATCGGTGCTAATTTACATCTTCGCCACATATAGTGTTGTCATTGCCGCCATAGCCCGTCTCATCACGGTTGAGCTTTACCAGCCCGCTGGGGGGTCTTTAAATACAACTCGTAAGTTCATCACACTGTCTTAATCATGAAATAATGCATAGGCGTCTATTAATCACAGTCACGTACTAATACTTTGCTACCCCTTTCTCAGAAGCTCTCGTCCCCGCCTTGCTCGCAACATCATTCGAGGTTAACTTTGCGATTCTTGGTGCCTGCCTTCCACCTACAATGACCCTATGGCGGCATTGGTTTGGCAAATCTGAAGACTCAGTTCAGAGCTCGAAGCCTATCCAGCCATTTCATAGCATCATCACGATTGGGAAGCGCTCCAACCGACAGACTCACAAGACGGATGGCTCTTTTGAGCTACTGGATGAAGAATCCAGTGAAAATTTGAATCGGACTCATACCAACAGCGGAGCTGAGGGTATTGCTCTAACGACGGTAGCTACAAGAGAATGGCCTCAGGGTGGTCAGCAGCAAAGTCATTTATGTTAACGATCATCATTATGTTCTAAACTACCTAGGTACCATTCTGTTCCAAAGATGTATTGAGGTTTAATTATTGGGTTATGCATGACTAAGTACCTAACCTTATGCGTGGCTGGTGCCAAGCTGTAACGATGAAGCGACGGAGGGTGACATGACGTGCTATAGAACGATGTACTCTATTCACTCACATTGTCGATAGGAGCGTTATTTCTTACCATAGTACTCACATCGAAATACAGGGACGCCATGCAACATTCCCCCATCATACTGTATAAAGGTAGAATTGGCGAAATCCTAGTAAGAACCCCTACCGGAATAAGCTCTTGAGCATTGAGTCTATAAGAAGAGGGCGAAGTCCCCTATCCAGCCTCAGAAGAGCCAGCGATTACTGTTTATAATCTTATATGAACTTCCTTTACGGAAGAAATACGATCGGGAATTCGTCGAATCTAGAATTCTCGGAAACATCCCAATAAGCAAGGCACAAACCATGACAAACGAGTTCAAGAGCGAAGGATTTAAATCAATTATACCACCAATCTAACCTTCAGTTTATCCCCATCGACAATTTCGGATTTACGCTGGAGCAACTCACTCATATCCCACGTGGAACTGATATACCTCCCAGCCAACCACTCGCGGCGCTCGCTAGAGAGCCAAGCCACCGTGTCACCCGGTAGATCAACATCATCGCCCAGAGCCGCGAGGGTCTCAGGCGGCATGCCCTTCTCAGCCAGCTCGGTGCGCACGGCGCCGGGGTGTACGGAATACGCCAGCAGCCCCTTGCTGCCGGCCTCGACCATGAGGAACTCGGTCAGCCGCAGCACGGCCAGCTTCGAGGTCCCGTACGCGGAGGCCATGGGTCTGAGGTTGTGCGCGGCGACGCTGTTGATGTTGATCATGGTGCGCAGACCGCCCGGGTTGGCGCGCAGCAGCAGCGGGACGAAGTACTTGCTCATGAGGTACACGCCCTTCAGGTTGACCTCCATCGTGCGCCCCCAGGAGCTGGTGTCCGACTCGGGCACCGGGAGGGCGGGGGTCATGAAGCCAGCGTTATTGACGAGGACGTCAAGGTTGCCCTGAAATGCGCTGTTGATTGCCTCGGCGCATTTATGCACGCTTGCCTCGTCCGTGACGTCGAGGTTGATCGTGATTACCTGTGGAGCATCGTAGCCCTTTTCTTGCGCAGCGGTTGCGACTTCGCTGGCGAGCTGGCCGGGAAACTCGGATATATCTGCCAGGGCGATGGCTTTGGCTCCGGCTCTGGCAAAGGCGAGAGCAATGCTTTTCCCAATGCCTCTCGCGCCACCCGTGATCAAAACACGGTGGCCCTCATGCTTAGCCGTCTGAATAAACGGGTAAGAAGATTTGTGGATTGTGGGTGTAAATGTTGCCCCTATAATCCGTGTTAGGAAAAGTTCTTTCTTTTGTAGAGTCGCTTGGAGTTACCATTCTCGGGCGTAGCTGAAGGGTAGGAAACCATTGTGAACGTCTTTTCGCTGTGGTCAGTCTGTGCCAAACCGAGGCGTTTGAAACTTTGATAATAGAGCTGCCTAGGAGGTACACTTGCTTATGACCAAAACGCATCTCTGGTCGATCGGGGGCTAATCACTTATCTCCGAACGGCGTTAGGTCGATACGTTGAGGGTATTTAAGACGGAAACGAGTAAATCGCCAACAATTCAGCAGGATCCGCCATTTTCAAACGTTATGGATGGTCCAGGTGTCACCATATGACTTATGCAAGGACTTTCTGCTTCTATTGCCGTTGACATGTATCTCGTGGGCTTAAAACGTCAAGATCATCCCATAACTGGAGCCTACCGTGACGATAATGTTTTGTTGTTTAGTGGGGAGTTCCCAATCCAGGGGGTCTGAATGGTCATATACATATATCACCTCGGAGAAAGAAAAATCAAACAGGAGTTCAACTAAAAGGGTATAAGGCTATGTTCTTAAGATACTCTATGGGATCTAATATGTCATAAACTTTGTCTCTCCTCGGACCATGAGGTGGACAATACAAACCACGGCTCCTGTCCTGTGTGGCTTGCAAAATTCTAGGGTGACCTATGACAATCTCTTGTAAGTTGATGCACATCCTCCTTCTTTGCCGACGGATGCTCTTTTTTTCTTTTTCTTTCTTTCCGCATGCTGCGCTGACCAGCGCTATCGCCAGGAGCAGGCCTAATAATTAGATACTCATGGGTATTTCTGTAAAAGCAAAGGATGAAAAAAAGCCAAAAACAAGGAAGTGTGCAGACTAGGGGAGAGCCTCTCCCCCCTAAACCGAAAAGATGCCTGAAGAAGAAAAAATAATAAAAAGCCACTGCTGAGCCATTATGTCGCTGGCTAGCATGTATAACGTGCCGATGTAGTGATGGAAGTAGTAATAATAGGAGCTCGCCGTTCTTTTTGTCTTTCCCGCCCCGACCCATTTTCCCGCCGCCAGGATATGCTTTGTCCGTTTTATTCCGCCCACGTTGGTGAAGGAGATAGTATCATAGGGTTATCTCATCGGATGAATGAGAAGCTTCTGCGCCTTAACACTGTATGATGGAAGAACTTCCATTTTCCCCTCTCCCCATGAGGGCAGACCCAAAAGACAACGAAGTAAACGAAAGCAGACTAAATAAAAAAAAGACAGACCTGCAGAAATCACACGCACACATTCATGCATAAATTTCCAAAACACCAAGGCCAGTACCGTGTACAAATGATAAAAAAATAAAAAAGGTTCCCATGTCCCGACTTCTCATCCAAATAAGCTTCTCGAGGAGGGAGGGGAAGGGCCGCGTAGATTAAACGGAGAGAGAGAAACTCAATGGTTTGGTTTTGCCACACGGATGATGATGAACGAAGGGGGGGAGGGCGGCAATGGATCGATTGTGGATGTAGCCGAGCCGCCATGCATAAGTGGAAAGGGCGCCGAGGACCAGACCCAAGTGGCTGCACACCCGTAGCCTACGTCCCACTAGCCGGCAACACGAAGCGCCATACATCGCAATGGGGGGTTTGGCTCTGCGCTCTCCACCCAGTAGGAGACCAGTTACCCAGCATCCGGGATCCCGAAACGTTTGACGATGGTGGTGGGTGTCGATGTGGGAATAATCGTTCGAGTTCGAAATTTGGGCTTGGGAGAGATCTGCCTTGGTCGGTATCCCTAAAGTCAGATTTCCGGCCGCCAGTGGATGGACCGAGGCGTTCATTCCACCGCAAGGAACACCCGATGCATGCAAGATGGAAATTACACGCATGATCGGATGGGGGGGTATGTGGGATGAAGCCTAAGAGAAAATTCGAAGCAACGAAGATATTAGACACCAAAGGAAAGGAGAAGCCGTCCCCCCCAAGTAGAACAAACACACTCTTCTCCAGCGGCCAAACGAGGAGAAAAAAAACCAAATAGGTAAAGAAGAACAACGTAAAAAGGGGCGAGGACAACCAGTCCGCCCCGTTCCTGGCAGACACGTAGGAACGACGTGTTGCGTTCGAAAAGGATCTCGTACGCAAAAGAAAAAACCAACCGACCGACCGACCGAGATGAGCTGGCCAGGGCCCATTGGACCCACAGCACGGTCGCACCGCATGCCGCCATCACCCGGGGCCTGCTCAGCCAACCGGGCGCGCAGGAAATATATGGCGGCAGAAGCTATCCCCCACGGAGGTTTCCCGCAGATCGACGGTGGCCGTCCGCGTGCATATGTGACGGACCGCCACCACCACCACCACCACTAGCACTCCCTCGAGCAGCAGCAGCAGCAGACGACGCGGTGGCAGCGGTAGCTTCGTCCACGGCACCGCTGGACGACACGTAGCTCTGCGACGAGGACGAGGTGGAGGTGGTGTGGTGGTGGTGGTGGCTGTCGGGGACGTAGACGTGGCCGTTGGGGAGCACGGAGCCCGCGCTGGCGCCGCCGCTGGCGCCGCCGCCGGAGTGCGAGTCCCGCCGCGCGCTGTCGAGCTTGTCGCTGTAGATGTAGCTGAGCCCTGAGCCGGAGTCCTCGGCGGAGCGGATGGAGTGGTCGCTCGACGCGTACATGGTGTCGGACGAGGGCGTCGCGCTAGCGTGGTAGGCGGCGCCGTCGTGTTGCCCCGACGGTCGGTGCGGGATGCTCGACGCAATCGTACTGGTGGAGTAGGGCTGGTCGAAGCTAGAGCTCAGGTTCCCGTAGCCGACTTCAGAGATGGAACATGTAGGGGACGTTTTCGAGTTTGCATAAGACGGTAGGCCGTCGCTGCGGTAGCTCGAGGGACCCGTCAATGTCCGGTTGACCTGGGGAAGCAGCCGGTCTGAAGGGACGACGCGATCGGAGGTATTGGGGAGGGATGCCGCCATCCCCGAAAGCGAAAACCCAGTGGGAGATTCGCTGCTCACCGCCGGACGGTGTACAAGGTTGCTGTAAGAGTAAGGAGACGTTTCGGTGTCGACGTAGACCGATTTTCCAGAACCGTACCTCCCGTAGCCTTGCACCATGTGAGCTGGGTCTTGGCTCAGTATCGGATACGAGTAGTTGAGTCCATAGTCCACGCTGTCTTCCGGGTCCCCATTCGTCCACCCCGACATGTTGGAGTAGTAACCTTTACTCCCCCCGTACGAGTACTGGTTTTGACGGTATGAAGTCATGACGTCTCCGCCGGATATGTCCGCAGGGTATTGCGACATAGAACCAAGTTGGGATACGGCCACGCGAGACTGGTTGCTATAGGGTCTCGCCGCCTCGAGGTTGTAGCCAAAGTCGCTACCGTCGTTCCTTAGGTGAGTCTCGGTTGAAGAAACCTGGAGAAGCAATCAGAGGGTTAGAATCATGACTCCATTTCTTGTTTTCTTCTCTTTATCGTCTTCTCAATGTTAGTGTATGTGGCGGAGATTTACCCGTAGGAAGAGACAAGGTTCGAAACCTGCATTTTTGCAGTTCGAACACGGCAGCCCATTTCCTGGGTCGCCACTACATCGGATCTTTCGTTTACGGCATCGGCCGCACTTTGTAAGTGGTATCAAGTTAGCAACCGACGAGTTACTCAGCCGTCCGTAGGCGATGGGGGCGGATTTCGAAAGAGGGGGGTAAGATAGGGACCTCTTTTGACTTACTGCCACTGCGATCCTCTTTCGAGGTTGCGACGATTCCGAGTCTACTTCGCGTTCCATCATTGTTGTTGTCCGGCCTTCTTGAGAGGAGAGGTGATAGCGGCGATCTGAATATGTGATAGGATACGGTGGACAGGCGCGGCTATATCGTCTGCCAGCATCGCTGGGGGGATAACAGGCGGGAGTCACCATTGTCTTTTTCTCTTTTCGCCACCACTCGAATTTGCGCGGCCAGGTGCGTGAGAGACAAGGACAGTGTTCAGTCCGTCCCCGTCCTATCGGAATTGTGTTAACGGAGAGGGGCCCTTGTTTTGCTCTGCGACTGCAGGAAAGAGATTGATGAAGAAGAACAATGATCCCTTTCTGCAAAAGAGGAACAGGGGCCAGGCTGTCCGACAGTTGGCTCTAGCTACTAATTCTTTTTTTTTCTTTTTTTCTTTTCCTTCTTCAGCCCTGGAAATCTCAGCTTGATGAGAGGTTCGAGCTTCGATGGGTCTCTCGTCTTGTCAGACTCTGATGTTTCATCAGAAAAAAAAAAGCTGATCAAACTTGGCAGTTTGCAAGAGGGACTAGAGTAAACGACTCCCGTACGCTGCCAGTAAAAAAAGATTGGGGACGAAATTGGGAGGCTGCAAGTTCCGTGACTGTTATAACTCGGTACCACACTTTCTCAGCGGGCAAGCCTCAACGTCGTTGTTTGCAACTAAGTTAAGATAGGTTAGGTTAGGGGAGGCCCTCTCTCAAGGTAGACAAGACGTCTGTTGAGAACTTGTCATTTCGTTCTTCGTTCATGACACAGCAGGTGTCACGTCGAGAACGACCATGACTGTGAGGTCGACTAACTTAGCCGCGTTACACGAGGGCCCAAGGGTACCAAGTCAGTAGACGGTTAGATGCATGGCTGCTGCATGATGAGCAAAGCTCTAGGTTAGCCATGTGTACGCTAGATTGAATTGGACTTGCAATGTAGCCCAAGGTGCTTCGTTTCACTCTGAAAAAGGGAGGATAGCCCACGCAAACAGCTAGTCCACCTATGAGGACCCATTGGAGAAGGTAGGGGGCTAAGAACGATGGCTGAAAATTATGGCATGGCGATCATCCTATGGGGGGCGATCTGGAACTGAAGCTTGGTGAGCGTCCAATCTCGATTCAATCTATATAGATGAAGTAGAGAACCAGGTGGTCCTCATATCGACTGAGACAGCATATCTACTCGTACTTAACTAGAATTGTTTGTTGTAAAAATGCGCTTTATATCCATGGTCACCATTGGGGGAGCTTATTTTGGCAGATGCCGTCTAAGAGACGTCCGCTTATGTCTGAAAGTCGGTCATTCCACCTCTTTAATGCCAATTCCCATTTGATGTATTTCACGACGAATGAATGGAGGGAGAAATACATATCCATTAGAATGTACAGGCATTAGAACGCACAGGCGGAGGGAAAATGCCAGTATCACGTAGCAAGTCATTGTAAGTAACCCCAACCGCCAATAACGGTATACACCACCTCCCAGAGAGCACTGATGCTGTGCGATTCAACAGTCATCCTCACATATTCAAGTCAACCTGTCCCCCTGCGTGGGAGACGGGAAACGGGGGGTAGGTAACGAACGTTCCAAGATTCACTAGAATAGAAGGCCGCGGGAGATTCGCCAGAGCAAACACAATCAGGGTTACTTTTGGCCAACGGCTCTCGTCCTACTGAAGGACGCAAACGTCGGGTAAGACAATGACATGACTCTCTGCTCGCAGCAGAAGAAGAGAAGAAGAAGAGAGCCCTCAGTGCTGCCCAATATCGAGACATACCTCAGAATAAGCGCCTACTTGCGTGACGCAGTAAATCGTCACCTATTGCATATGTGTATCGGTACTTTTGTGTGACGCCGCGGAGGATATGGGAGATGGAGAAATGGAGAGAGAGAGAGAAAGAAAGAGAGAAAAAGATCATCACCTGGGCAGGGAGGGTTCAAAGGTCTGTGTGAGGCCCTCGTCGGTCTTCGTCGACCATTCTGGGGCTTCTGAGATACTGCGTTACTGCAGCCTCCATCTGCTCTGGAATCTTCAGCGGGGTAAAAGGAAAAATATGACAAGCCACCCAGAAACGATAAGTGACGGAAGGGTCCTTTCTTTTCTACCACGCCCAGCCAAGCCTACAGAAAGCCACAGCCGCTTGACCCGGGGGCCAACCTAGGCCCTGAGGCGCAAGAGGATCGTTCGCTATCCTACCTAGTTAATTCGCCAATTCGCCGGCTTGGAGGCAAGCTGTATGCCACTAGAAGCGCAACAGCAAACGCAGATACGCGCCCCAGGAACTTAGCTTCTCGTATTTCTTGTGTTTGCTGGCAGCCACTGCTGAAGAACGCCATGTAGGGTAGGTAGAGAAACTCTTACTTCGTCCACACCTGACTAGACGCAAACGAGAGTTTCTCTCTCCAAGCATGGCAAAGGCCTGGGCTACTGTCGCACGAACCTCCTTCTTCCTAGTGGTAGTACTCAATCTAGAATATTATCGATGTTTTGGCACCGCCCGCTCTGTGCCCCCGAATTTGGCTCAACAAGCCCCCCCCCCCCTACTTAGACGAGGACTTGATCCAGATGTACATACCTTACCTAGGTACTTCCTATGCCGTTCCTATGCGAACAGTCAGCATGAGACACGTGCGGTTAGCAGGCCATGAACGCTTGGATCGTGAACATCGGGAAGAAAAAAAGTCTATAGGAGATCCATTCCGACTGCCAGGATTTCTTTTTTTTGGCCAGCCGTAGGTACATAGAAAAGCAGCTATACGCGATTTCGTCAATTTCCAACGGCCCTGTCTGTGATATGTCATTTCACCCCCTATGATTTGTTTGGACGAACAGGGTCTGTGGTTAGATCGGTACGTGGGTGAGGCCGATCAGAGATCCGATTTGATAGCCCTGTCCAGTCATCTCTCTCTCGTCTGGTTGGCAAACCACCGCATGCAGGAGATAATTATGTCTCGCACAGATAGATGGGATGTATATCACTTCTGCAGAGCTAGTGAGCACACTGTAGGTACCTACGCCTACGGGAAGCGCCGTGTACCTATGTAGATTTTAGATACGCGATATTTTACCCCTGTTAGGTTGATATTAGGAGTTCTCTAGTTTTCACCTCGATAAACAGCTAAACGAGACCGTTTGCATGGATATAGGTAAAGCTATTTGCCAAGGGGTCACCTAAAAGGCCGGATATCAAGTCTAACAGCAGTTCTATCTAGTAATAGTTTGGTCGTAACATACTCCGCCCTAAGCAGAATACTCTCACTCGAACACCGAATAGGGCTGAGGAAAGGTCACTACCTACCAAGATAGGTATTCCCCAGGTACCTAATCGGGACGTGTTGGGTGATCATCGCTCCGTTGTGGCAGTGCGGAAACACCAGCTCGGGGATGTTGAAAGCTCGCAGGGTATGAGGTCAAATGGTAATTCAAAGTGTACCTAGGTAATTCGAAGAACAATTCAAAGAGTAACTCAAAGAGGGCAATCCGTATCGAGTGGACCTGGATCTCGTCGACCCATTCCGTCCACGACAACATGGAATTCCACCCCCGGAAGGACCCAGCCATACCTAAACCCCATCGCTGTCTCTCTCAACAAGCTTCCGGGTGGTGGTGAAGGCACGAGCATAGCAAAGACACATGGCCCTTTCCCCGTGCCCAGTGTGTAAAGATAGAGAGAGAGAGAGAGAGAATGCTAGGAACAACTGAGCAACGGAAAATTTCCCCCCTCTAGCTTCGCGGGTTCTTGCATGGCCCCGCTGTCAGTCATTTATAGGATGCTGCAGGTAGCCGCGGATTGTGCGACCGGCCGCTACATCATTGGCTGAAACTCGTCCGTCAGTATGCGAGACATTTTGGGGGTCCAAATTTTAACCATGGAGCTTGTCGATAGGTTAGATGCCCATTAGCAGGGGAGGGCGTCAGTCCTGAAGCCCCATGCGTGCTTAGTCGCGGCAGTTGAGAATAGGAGCATGTAGCAAATTCCAAGGTATGTATCAGATGAGAGATGAAGACCTTGGATCGATCTACCAGCGCTTAGCTTTCTGCCGCGGGTCTATGTCGTCAGGATGGACATCCAAGCTTGGCTTGACAAAAGAAAAAGGGGGGGTTACTGTGAGGGGTCGCTCAGTGATCTTCTTGGTTCGTGAGACGCGATACTGTCGTTCATATTTCCCTCAACTGTTACGAGAGCTAGGACGAGCAAGACCTGTCATCACAGTAGCACATCGAAGGTCCTTGGTGAACATTTCTAATTGAAGGGTTGACGGCGCACAGGTTCGCTCCAAAAATCCTGAGGGAGGGTCTAAAATCTAAGGCGATATTGAATCGACCAGCTAGCTCCTCAACGAGTCAATGATCGTTAGCTATGGACCATCTTGCACCCTCGTGTGTGACCATCGGAGCCCCCTATTTAGATGTATTCATCAATTAGACAAGAAGCGTACCTAGTCGGAGTTCCGACGAGAAGCTTATTGAATGGTCTCAAATTGATGAGAGCGGGAAAGCACATCAGCTCGAAAAGCTTGATGGTTTCTGGTTGGCCTTTTAAGGTGAACGCTCTAGCTGTAACAACGATGCCTTTACGAAGAGTAGCAGCCGACTCAACCCGATCAAGACAGCGAGAGAGGGGGAGGGGAGGGGGAAAACATGTAAATCGAATATGAAGGTAAAGTAAAAGAGGATTCCCTCGGTCCGAGATAGACAAGACATGGGAAAAAATGTATAGAGGACTATAATAAGGACTCGTCGCACGAATCGGGGACCTTGCAGAAAACGGTCCAAGAGGCGACCGGCATTGAGAAAAAAGCAATAATGAGAAAACCTGTATTGCAATCCCGTACGAGAACTCCTGCTAGATAAAGGGTAGCATCGATCGGTCTCCAGAGAGATTGGCGTCGAGTGGCTTTGTGACCTCTCGCTTCTGATCAGAATGTTAGGAACGCCTTTGTGGGTGGCGCGACGAGTAGCAAGAAAATCCGACTCGCGAATCTCACAATCCCAGTTAGCCAAAGAGTCCGCCCTCGCCCCCCACACATCGGGAGGGAACATGTTGCAAGCTCATAACTGTAGCGTGTATCTCGTTGGTCCAAGTCCCCATGCTGTCCGATGCGAGTTCCCACCATACCTGCGTATGCAGAGGCCCCCCAATTCTAGTTGCAGTATTCTGTCATCCCTCAAGAAAACAACCATGGAGCTTAGTAGCTCAAGTAGATACGCAAGGTTGCGTCTACGTATATATAGGCAGGCTGTCTGCCGAGATGGCAATTGGTAGCTTAGGAGTCATTTGAGCAGTTCTCAGATGATCACTCCGAATCTTCCCGTCATGTTTAAACCTCACGGCATGGACAATGTGTAAATAATGAATAATGATAGATCCATCTGATGTATCCGATCTACTCCAGCCAACGGTATTTTGGAGAGCGAAACATTCGGATGTCGTCAAAGGCTGCACGTCGGCGAGCGGCGGCAAGCCACGAGCCCCTTGCATCATTGAAGCTGCTTCCATTGTTCCATCGGGCTTCTAGTGTGCGGGTAGTTGAAGCTCATAAAGGGATCTCGGTCAGGGTATATACCCGCAGCACTGGACCTGGTCTTCGCGGAACGCTCTGCTCATCCATACCAGATGGGAAGTGAGATGTTAACCCATTTTTGAGGACTATCCGTGGACCGTATTGCATTGGAGGCATGCGCTCCCTTTACCTGTCGGAGATTTTTTGACAGTGACCCTTGACCACATATTAGCACCACACACACAGACGCTCACGTCTCCGATGCCCCATGTTCGTTGAATCAACAGTCATCCCCATCGACCGCTTCCGATCATACATACATATGAGGACGTTATCACGTCCCATGTAATATATAGTACCTCATCGTAGCAGCTTGATTGCAAAGTGGACATCGTCCTAAGGGCCTTTAATATTATTATTTCAAGTCCCCGGCTTTTCTAGCTAACCCTCGTCGGGCGACGACCTTATCGGTGTCACTAAGATGGTAGTCCTGCGAGATGTCATACGTTGAACAAAGCCTGCCATCTAAGAATCGAGGCTTCGACTGCGATGCTTAGCCACTAACTTACGACGCGCTCTCTTCCTTTAGGTGGTAAATAGGAGTCATCCTGTCGTGGAAGCAACGGCTGCCTGCAATATCTGAAGATCATGTAGATGGCGACTTGGGATTATAGGATGTCGGGGTACATATCTCCCATGGCTGACGAACTTACGTTGCCTCGTGACTCATGCTCAAATTTCTCCTTACTCAATCCTTCGAGCTCCAAGTCCATTCCGTGGGCTATTATATATTTAGTCTTCAGCGCAACCCGTTAAGATGGTAGTGATAGCTCTTCTAGCTTCCATCATTAAGCCCACACAAACAGTATCCGGCACATCTCGCTGGGAAATGCCGCGATGCGATTCAGCTGCCTCCCACATGCCTATTCGCCTTGAATGAAAACTTAGAATTACAGACATCATATACAAGCCAGACACTCTTATAATCATCGTAGGTGATATATACACATGTCATTGGAGCCCAGGGAACAAATGCGATATCGTGGTCTACAGACGGACTCGGTCTGAATAGTTCGACTCGTCCTGATATTCAAGTAGCACACGCAGTGCGGAGCGGAGTCTCAGACGGACGAGCCGAGTGCACCCAACTCACTCCTGCATGCGATAATATGCTCTGGGTCGGGTTAGCTTCGATCCTTTCTGCTGAGGTCGAGTCGTCTCTGCCTACTCCATGCTCTCTATCTATAGCATAAGCCTAGATTCGTCTTGTTAGGTGAATGACGTTATCCGTAGATGTTTGATGCACAGGGCCTTGTAATCTCGATCGCCTAGAATTGCCCGCTCGACCTGAGTGTTTTATTCGAATGTAACGATGTAGGCTGCGCGCTATCTCCGCCGGTTATCACCGCGGGGCCGGTCTCTATCGAAGTCCCTGTCCTGGTCCCTTCGATGTCGGTTGTCATACCGAGGCCTAGGGCGATCGTCTCCTCGATGGTCGTCATATCGGTCTCTATCTCGAGGCTTATCCCTCGCCGGACTTCTGCTTCGCCGTTGTGGTGCCCTACCCCGGCCGCGTCCGTAACCGCCGTACCGACGTTTGCCTCGATCACCGCCATCCCGAGCCCTGTCTCTATCCTCGCCCACGGAGCGATCGACATCTTGGGGGGCCTTATCTTCTTCGTCTCTTCCAGGTCCTTGTCGCTCATGCCGACCACGCAGCTCCTCCTCTCCGTAGACCATGTTGTAGCGATCCTCACTGTCATCGTAATCATCTTCTTCCCTGTACTTCCTCCACTTCTCCAAACCCTTAACCCCACCCCATCCGCCGCCTCCGTGTCTGCGTTTCCGCTTCGCGTTTTCTCCGCCTCTCCAGACCTCGGCCAGCTTGCTCACGCTCTGACTAAAGTCGACATGTATCCTTCGATCGTCGATGAGCACACCCTGCATCTTGAAATAAGCCCCCTCGCAGGAGGCCTTGTCCTCAAATTCGATGAAGGCGTACTGTAGACTGTCGCCCGTCTTCTTGTCGCGGATAACCTCGCAGGATAGGATCTTGCCGAAGCGGCTGAAGATGAGTTCGAGATCCGAGTCGGTGGTCACGGGGTTGAGCTTGCACACGAAAAGCACATTCTCGGGGGGTTTTACTTCGGCGAACGGGAGGTCGCCCATCATCTCTAGAGTCAAGGCCTGGGCGCGAGCGTCCCTCTCGCGCCGCACCTTCTCCGCAGACTCCTCGTCCACCTCTTCATTCAGGGTAGCATCGTCGGCAATTCGAACGGTGGCAAGTTGCGCCTTGGATGGTGGGGGTGACTGGCTAGGTTCTCGTAGCCCCGAGGGGTCGGCATATGGGTCGTCGAGGATAATGGTGTGCTTTATCCGAATATCGACGAGCGGATGGCCGTCCTTGTCCGTAATAGCAGTGTTGATCTTCTCCAACGCATCAAACCCTTCGACGACTTTACCGAATATCGCAGATTTCCCATCTAAAAAATCGGTATTATCACCCAAGGTGACGATGAATTGGCTGCCGGCGACACGAGCATCCGGATCGGAAGGGTGTGGCGCGGTAGCCATAGAGACAGTCCCTCTCTCGACATGCCTCAGCTTAGGGTGAAATGTAGCAGTGAAGGTTTTCTTGGAAGGATCAGATATGAGACCCCATATGGATGAACCACCATCGGATAAGGCTGAGGTGGGACCTAGAGGGTCGCCGGTTTGGAAGGAGAAGTTCTGCTGGACGGAATGAATGGGTGAGAAGTTGTAGTACTTGACTTTGCAGAGCTTCAAGAAGTTTTCGCATTCCTTAGGCGCGTAATCAACTAACAGGTCGATGACTATATCGCCGGCGCTCGTCTCCAGTAGCACCGACATGTTGTCGTCGCCACGCGATCGCGATCGCGGTCACGGTCGCAAGAGGTTAGAGTATTGGATCTTATATGAAATTCATCGAATTTATGAGACCGGGGGGAGTTGTGAGTAGAAACGGAATAAAGTGATGAGTACCGGTGTAAGTAAAGTATGTGAAAATGAGGGCGAAGATACTGTTGACAGGAATAGAAATGAAAATAAATGATAAAGTACAAGGTTCAAGCTAAGATTCCAAAACTGTGACGCAAGTTTGTTAAAGTTTCGGGATATTTATTTTAGGTTGGTCGCGTTGATTGGCTGATCGATTCATCCTAAATACACGGCCACACATGAATTGCACAGCCACTACTGAAGATATAAGTACCAAGGTACAAGTTTCTATTAATCATTCTCGTGTTGATTCCTCAACAATCATACATCCCATCCCAATGGCACAATTCAAAGTTGCCAGCTAGTCCGAGTTACTCAATAACGATTATATTTTCATATTGGGTTAATCTATCCATGAATCCCGATCCGCCCACCTCCTGCGGATAGCTTCCAATCGCACGATATACGATTCGATCTCATCTCGGTTTGTCCTTTCGAGGCCGTAAACACATTCATCCGTGTCATCTCCTATGGAATCAATACCTAGGTAGCCATGCGAAATTCGAACCGCCATTACCAATACTCTCTTCTTCGAAAGTAAAGTAACATGATCAAAACTGATTAATACCCATTGCGCCCAAAACACCATCAACGACAAATAGGTATCGAGTTTCCCAAGCCTGACCCCAGTTATTCCCGTAACCTGTAACCCGATCTCTGAATCCATCTAGTGCCTTTCTTTCCCTTTCGTCATATCCTCGTTCATGTAATTACTTACATGGCTTTTCTTTTTCCTCGTCTCCTGTACCCTTCCCTTGCGCTATCTAGTCGAAACCGCCGTGGCTCCGTCGTCTGCGGCCGCTGCGGAGCTCCCTCTCCGTGTCCATCAGTCGCGTCTGGACCCAGGTGCGCATCTCCTGGTCCTTGCGTACCGTCTGGCAGTTGAGCAGCTCGGTCAAGGCCCTCTTGATACCCTCGTTGACGTTGAAGAGCTTCTGCTCTCCCGCGGCCATCTCCTCGATCAGGCACTCGTCCAGCACCGGCTCCAGCTGGGTCTGGGAGCTGCGGTGCCCCGAGCTCCGCATGGACCCCAGCGATGATCTCCGGTGGTGGTTCCGCGAGGGGGAGGGCGAGAGCGCCATGGCGGGGCTGCCGCTGAAGGAGCGAGTCGGTGAGACAGACGGGGACGTGACAGCCGTGGAGGACGTCGTGTAGGAAGGGCACAGGTCGTGCATGTGCTGGCGGAGCTCCTCATGCTGGTTCTGCAGCAGGAGGTACTTCTGCATGGCGAAGTCGATGTTGTGACCCGCCGCTGATTCGAGGCTCATTCCCGAAAGCTCGTCTGTGTAATGCATCATTATCATTATTTTTGTCGTCGCGATAGAACGTTTTGAAACCGTGGTATGTGTCTAACGGCGAGCTGCATTGAATGGGAATGCGTTTTTTTCGACAGTCGGTGAGAAGAAAAACGAAAGAGTCAAAAACCGTCCAGTATGCCGATCGATCGATCGACGGTGGGATGGCGCCGGATTGTAGGTGGGCGTGGGTGGGTTTTTGGCTCTCGGAGTGCGGACGACGAAACAAACTTGTGAGAGCGTTTGTGTCCTGTCGATCCGACGATCACAATTGCAACGTTCGTCCCCTTTTTACAGTACGGGCGACAACACACAGCTGTTTTGGGAGGGTGGAAATTTTAGGGAAGAATTGCGGGATAATTTCTTCCTCTTAATAGGTACAACACTTCCAAATGAGGTTGTTGCGTAGACAGCGTAGGATGTAGTCGGGTTGGCACGATAGTAGCTTGTCGGGCTTATTACGAAACCAGGACAGGGGGGCAAGGCTTCTTTTTGTATATTTCCCGGTTGGGTTGCAGGTCCGCAAGATTTGGGGTGCGAACACAGAAAACCTCCGTGCAGATATAAGGAAATGATGTGAGAATTGGTCCTCAGATCAGAAAACAGCCAAAGCTGGCGCCGTCAGAAATATAGCCGGCTAACTGAATTTGCCGATCTGGTCGCTGACTTGTTACTAGACGATTTAGGAGGTTGTAGTCCATGAAATGGCTGCACCTGCAGCGAGAGCGGTGGACCTGAGTGTGCGTGTCTCCTAAAATAAAATAATAAAAAAACTTGGAAGAGACCGGTTCTGTCGAGTCGGGGGCCCCCGATTTCGTATCGTGACTTTTTTCTGTGGAGGTGTGGAGGCAAGAGTTGGTATAGACGATAAAAGCAAAGCTCTGGGGAGAATCTGGAGAATGAGGGGATTCAAATCCGGAGCTGATAAAAGCCTAAAGTATGGAATGATAAATAAAAAGGGAACTGGTTTGCAGTAGAGACGGGATGGGAAATAGACACTGTCGACAAGGTACACGGCGTCTGATATAAGAATATATGAGGTCGAGTGGCGTAAAATGATAAACAGGGCAATTGTCCAAGTCGCCAATGTAATGTAACGATTAATTAAATGTGCGAAATTGGTAGGAGGAAACTAAAGGGTTGGGCTGAGGAGCTTCGTCTTCCCGTTGTTGGACTAGACTCGGTCCTGTTTGTAGCAAGTCTAATGGAGTTCCCGTTTGCGAATGGCAGGGCTTCGGCGACGTGATTGCAGGTAATTAATGGGACCTAAACAGGGTCGAGCCCGGGCTTAAGGCTTATTGGCTTCTCGAAAACCAAACGATGGCGTCGATACTTCGAAGCTTGATGTCAATATTATACAAGCCGTGTAAGCGGTGCTTCCGGTAGGATATAACTTTGAAAATATTGTAACTGTGCGTTGCTGACTTGTCACTTGTGTGTGTGTGTGTGTGTATCAAGTGGTTTGCCGCTTGAATGCTTCAACCCTTTAAGATTTGTAAGTAAGGCGTGGGCTTTATGTCGTTTTAATAACGCGAGTTTGCCGAGGATATATAGATAATATGTATTTGTATGCAAGGTTATCCGGCTGGACGTAGGCAAAGCAGGAAAACGCAATTGCAAGAGACCACTAAGAATATATGGGAATTCCAAAGGGGCAAAACGAAAATGCGATTTGCGTCGATTCACGAGCAACAGTATAACACCTGATGATGGTGGTGTGTTTCCCTTCGGTACATAGGTAAGTGTGAATCTGGAGAAGTGTGTTTGTCTGCCCGTACAAAGAGCTCCGGTAAGAGTAGGTTAAGATGCATATGTAGCTAGCTGATAGAGTATTAGTTAAACTGAGAAGAAGTTCTTTCATTGATCAGATCCAGGGAGATGGTGGCAGGTTGGTGAGCATGCGGGTTGGTGCCCAGGCGGTGGTAAGCTTGAGCATGGTTCGTTGTACCTAATCTCTGGAGAAGGTGTGGAGAAGTTTTAACAGCTAAGACATAGGAGAACACCTTGAACACCTTATAATTCCTGATATAGGGGGTAGCTATGGGTTCTATTCTATTCACACGGTGTGGCCAAGTTCGAGGATGTAAGCACAGCTACCTAACTTGTACTTCGGAATTAAGCCCGATCATACTTTGAAACGTCGTGCAGCGTTCCTTTTAGTTGGGTAACACGTTTGACAGTTTAACTGAGGGGAGGTTAGGTCGTTGATAGCGTACCCAGTTTAGGTATCATGGCGGAAGCAGGGAGTAGAAGCTATTAACATCCATGTCTGCTAATATTAGCAGCATTGGCAACTTGGGCATTGGCAAGCGGGCTTCCCATCTTATCGAAGTTCCTTTTTAGGGGTGCTAGAGAGTTCGACTTTGCTTCTTTAAAAAGGCTTAATTTGGCATCAAGCCGCGCAAGTTTTACTAACGAAGGATGATGGTGACGATGCTGATGAAGAAATGATGAAAGAGATGACGTCGAGTAAAGTTCTAAAGTGGGAGTACATATCGCATTCATTGGCACAAAATGTATGAACATACATAATACATAGTTTGAAATAAGCAAGTCAACTTTCCTCTGCAGCCCGAGCAGCTGGGGTACTGTTATCTTCATCTAACACTGTCTTTGCCCAAATAGCTGACACTGTACTCTGTATCAGCTCAACCTACTATGTAGTACCTAGAGGTATTGATGTATGTAAAAGCGACCGAAGCTAACATGTGTGTAATACTCCGTCTCTAGCCATGTGCCCAACCCACTCTAGGTATGGCTTCACACAGCCTAATCCCTTTTCAACCTCGAGATAAGTCTAGAACAACGCAGACGCTATCTTATGGCGATACTATCACGCCGCTGAAGCCGGGGCTTGGTCGGGATCGCGATATAAATTATCTAATAGATATCGGTTCGTAGCCATGTGAATGACCCTATTTGCAGCCAAGTTGATTCGAATATGGTTTGTTTACAGCCGGGAATCGGTATTTGTAACCTTCTTACGAAAAAAGGGTGACCAAAGTCTGAAAACACCCGAGGATCGAACCGTCGAGAAGGGTTAATCGCAACGCCCACGGCATTCTTGTCAGCCATTCCCGATCGACCATTCTTATCTTGTAGATGAAATCCGTATGTCGAATTCATCCTCCAGCGTAGGAGCCGAGAACCAACATATCTGTTTCTTCAAATTCCAGAGCAAGTGCTGGATGGCAACACGATAACCTGACATGAGATGTCTACATCGCGGTAGTTCCAGCTCTTGGCCCTTACGATACCGGCACATTCTAGACCGTAGTGCCCAGGTGTTGGATAGGAATCATGTCTCCGTTGCGTTGTTGATAACATCATTACAGTACCGGTGATCTAGACAATTGTCCAAAGCCGACACTGGCTCTTCAGATTTTTCTTTGTCACGCAGTTCTGGCCCTCGTTCGATGGGCGGACGAAGAACTCCGCAAAGGGTTGTTGGGTGTAGGTACCCCATTATCACACAACCGCAAGGTGCGCGAGAAGGATTTGCGACGTGTATGCATGCTCCATCGGCTCAAAATGGAATAATAGAACGTTGGTTCTACTGCAGAGATCGACAAAGTCTCAAGGAACAACCTGTCGCCATGTGCGCCTCTCCCATCAACCATCTACTTTTCATCGACGTAACCTTTTTCTGTCCATCTTTTACCAGGCAGGGGTTGGTTCTATTCCAGGAGGACGGAACCAGTTCGGCAGTACCTGCAGAACATATTACTAACATTGAAGTCTTTAATGTCGATCCAGGTACGAAATTCTTGCCGAATTTCCGAAGAAATACATGGATTTATTAGGTATAGATATTTACTGTTTGTTCGCTAGTAGACCGTAGAACTTGCTTAACAGGATGAAGACTTATGGCCACTTACTGTCTTGTGATATGCATGGGATGAGGACATACTGCTCACCATGACGGTTTTCGATACATGTTAAAGAGATACATACCCGGGTATGCTGTCATCTTAAGATCGCTGTCTAGGTACTCCAACATTACCCCAGATGTTTGCTGCAAAGCGCTTGTCGCTTATTACATGGATGTAAGTATTACATTTTATGACCTCATCATCCGAGTTCACCGTAACTTGTCGGGTGTTGTATCCAGGTCCATCGTGTCTCAGAATCATTACCTGACCTCGTGGTAAGTCGCCGGACCTCCTATTCCGCTAGTTCCGCCAATGATCGGGCGGATCGTAGGCGTCGCGTAAGGCTGTTGTTTCATTCCTATGAGCTATTACCTGTCTTAAATTTCCGAGCCTTTCTCAGATCTCTTTATTATTTTAATATGTTTGAAACAAACATGACAGACGAACAGACATATGACGTATTTATATCATAGCTGAAATATTATTTACTCTTACATGTTTAAATATGATATTTCATAGTAAGTGTATCCTCATGAGATAATCTACCTATGGTCTGTACGACTTCCAAATTGCATGTTACATATCCCACATACTTGGAACCTTGAAATAAAACCATTATTAATATGAGGAGTTATGAGATGTAATTGGTATGTTTTATTAGGGCGCGGAGGTACATCTGTACCCCGCAACAAAATGTCGTGATCGGTATTCCCATTAACCTCCGGGGTTTTTGTAGATTATTACAGAAAACATACCAAAACAAAAAGGTAACGCACTGTCATTAGCAATGTCTATTCAACTTCCATCCAAGATCCTCATCATCGGGGCAACGGGCACTATCGGCAAGTACATCACCAATGCCATAGTATCGTCCGAACCTCGTATTGGCCAGCACATCTCTATCTTCACATCGCAGGCCACGGCGTCCAGCCCCAGCAAGCAAGGCTTGTTGACCCCGTGGAAGTCTCGGGGAGTGTCCATCATTACGGGTGACATCAACAACGCGGATGATGTCAGATACGCCTACAATGGCATAGACACGGTTGTTTCGTGTTTAGGAAGAAACGCGCTGGCCAGCCAGATCGAGCTGCTAAGACTCGCGGAAGAAAGCAAGGACGTGCAGTGGTTCTTCCCTAGTGAGTATGGCACGGATATCGAATACGATGCCTCGAGCAAGGATGAGAAGCCGCACCAGACCAAGCTCAAGGTGCGGGGGTTCATCCGTGACCAGGTGAAGAGGGTTAAGTGTACCTATGTCGTCACTGGACCGTACACCGACATGTTCCTGAGGCTGGTACCGGGAGCTGAAGAGGCTGGGGGATACGACCTAGCGTCGAAGAGAGCTGTAGTCGTCGGAAGCGGTGACGAGAAGGTTGGATTCACCAACATGCCAGAGTAAGCTTCTTACCTACCAACCTACATACCTACCTAGGTACCTACCTAGCACAAAGTGGAAACCCATATGTACCTAGGATATGTACGTTTTCGTGCAATTAGCATACACTGACATCGTACAGCGTTGGCAAGCTAGTAGCTGCAGCTCTTCGGCACCCCGAAGTGTCGATAGGAAAGGTGCTCAAAGTCCAATCCTTGGTCACGACCCCAAACGCGATCGTGGAGGAGTTTGAGAGGCAGACGGGGACGAAGTGGACGGTAGAGCACACGACGAATCAGAGACTCCGAGATGTCGAGAAGGAGAAGTGGGATGCCAACCACCCACTCGCGACCCTATACACGTTGAGGCGCATATGGGCTGAGGGTGGAACATTGTATGACAAGACCGACAACGAGGTCTTAGGTCTCACGGCAGGAGAAATGGAGCCTTTGAGTGCTGTCATAAAGAGGAATGTCAGCGGGGAAGGGTTTTGAATGCATTTTCTTAAAATAGAAAATGGGGAAGGTGATTAAGAAGTTGGAAGATGGAAGATGGAAGATGGAGGATGGAAGATGGGAGTTTGACTCTTGACTCTTATGGAGATAATATGGTTTTGTCTTTGTATGGAAATATGAATATCTCATACTTACATGCAGATAATCCATCTTATGGATTGAGTTATGCACATATGCGATGTACCTGGTAGAATCTCGGAATACCCCGCGGATATTCAAGATACATGTACAAGTTCCAATGTACATTAATTGGAACTAGTTTATCGATAACGAGCAGCTGCGAAAATTAAAAAAAATTTATGATCGGGATCCTTTCAATTAGATGCCGATGCATCTTAGTTAACATCCAATCTATGTAATTTTTTTCTTCTCTCACTCGACCTTGCAAGTGAATAGGTAGATTCATACTACTTCATGTTAATCATCCATTCGACCTTGCCTATCCCATAATATGGCGGACGATCCGACCTCGACGTCGGCATCACACCACGACAAAAAGAGCAAAAAGCATAAGAAAGAGAAACGACACAAGCGGCATCGCGAAGCCGATGATGTTGAGGGTAGTGAGCGACTGCACAAGAAATCAAAAAGCCACGACAATGCGCCGAACATAGCACCAGAAACACCAATCGAGATAGTAGCTCACTTGCCTGAGTTCCCCGTGCCAGAATCCGAGGTGAATGGCCACGGCAGCAAGACGGAGAAGAAGAAACGACGGAAACATGAGCGCGAGGCGAAACATAAGACGGAGGGCGATCAAACGGCGCACGATGGCATAATAGATGGCACTCCGCCGAGTAAAGAGAAGAAGAAGAAATCAAAAGATCGCAAGCAAAAACACGACAAGGTCGAGGAGATCATACCCGATAGTCAGCCAAAGACAGCCGACCAAGAAACAGTTCCCGGCCCCGATTTTATGGACATTGACTCGCCGCCGGTCGAAACTCGAGGTTCTGAAGAATTCGGGCAGAAGCCAGCCGATAAGAGCTACCCGTTTTTCAGTCAAACCATCTCCCAGTACCTACCATTATTCCCGTCCGGACTCATCGAACCGGTAGAAGGTTATGCAGACCAGCACCTGCGGCCTCTCCTCAATCGATACGTGCCTAGCTTCCGCGGTGTCCTGTTAGCCTACCGAAACCCTCGTCTCGGGGAGGCACCGGGCAAGGGAGCGCTGACCGAAGAAAGTACGATGGAAGATGCCGTGCTGCTCGAGTCTATCAACGAGTACGCGGTGAGCTACGGATGGTTGACTGCCGACGTGGACCTGTTCCGCCCGACCCGAGGCGCGTGGATGGAAGGCATAGTGAATCTACACGGAGAGGGCCACATCGGAGTTGTCTGCTGGGACATGTTCAACGCCTCCATCGAAGCCGGCCGGCTACCCCACGGCTGGCGCTGGGTCGACCTCCTATCCCCGGCCAAGCCCAAGCCCACGCCCAAGCCCACGCCCAAGAGCAAGGAAAACGACCGGGAGAAGACAGCCGAGGAAGCCAAGCTGCCCACCCCCGACCCCTTCGACGACTCGGACGAGGACAACTCGCAAATGCACACTACGGGCTACTGGGTAGACGATAACGGGACGAGAATACGCGGGGGATCCAAGGTCTACTTCCGCATCAAGCACTACGAGGTCGGCGTCAGCGGCGACTATGGATACATCAGCATCCAGGGCACGATGCTAAATGAGGAGGACGAGAAGGCCAAGTACGCCAGCGAGATGGAAGTCCTAAGGCGGCGCAGGTTAAGGCAGGGAGGCGGTTCGCGGAAGCACTACAAGCGCCTGCCCGAGTTCAGCATGACCAAGTTCATGGTCAACGAGGCAGAGGACAACGAGGCACAACGCGCTCCTGTGAAATGGGTTTCGAGCCGGCCCGGGAGTGACACAGAATGAGGGGGGGTGGGAATCGTGTGTGTGTAGGTGTTGATGGTTGGGACATATTGGACGGACGAGCAATGGCGTATAACTGGCGCTGGCGCGGTTGAGGGTTAATAAAAGGTTTATTAGTTGCTACATGCTTTGATGGGGGGTTTTCAATGTGTCCGTCGTGGAGTGCTGAGCCTGGCTGATTTTCATAGGTAAGTTATATGATATTGATAAACATGCGTAGGTATATACATAAGGTATATAGGTAAGCTGGAACACCATTGACGGCGAGATGCCATATTTGATATCCCCGGCAACGTGTTTAACGGCATGAGACGGCCGAGGTCGATCCTGTGCAAAGTTCCGTCGAAGGCCTACACTCCAAGGTCAATGCAGTGTTGACAGAGGCACCTCCGATGCGTCTAGCGCCGGAGACCCGGTTAAATACTCGATTCTCCATCTACGAAAATCACATTAGGGGGGGCGCCCCTGAGACCAAAGAGCATCCCGCGAACCGCCGGGCCTTGTCGAATAACCCACGAGAATTAAACTTGAGGATTCATCCGAAATGCCGTGCCCCCGGTGAAGAAAACGCAGTGAGTTTGTGTCTCGAAAAATTTACATACACGCAAATCATATCCCTTTACTTTCGAGTTTATGATGAAGTTTTTATGGCCTTGGAAGAACTTATTCGGAAGCTTTGCCTTATGATACTTGCTAGCGATGAGCTAATATTATGTTGGCATAGTGGCTATTTTATAGTGGCATCCAGTCAGATATTCTATCATGACTTGATCGCGTGAGGACATAAGGGCCCTTTTGACCAAACCTCTTCGCCATGGGTTCTGCTTGTATGACTATGGGTTGCCGTGAAAACGTGTTAGGTAATTCGAGGCTATGGTGACAAGAATAGCTCCTTTCTTTGAGTTTCACATTACCTCTTATGATAACCTTAAGCAATATGAAAGTCTTGGGGAAAAAACCCCCTCGAATAGTATACCATAGAAATAGCTTGGGCGGGATCAATATCACGATTGCGAACGGATACTTGAATAACTATTTAAACACCTAGATATATTCTTGATATATTCCTATAAGCAACTATAATTGGTAAAGTGAAAGACAGCCACGTGTTTGAGGTCCACTCGGTGGGCTGTTCATGCCCCGGCCACCTATGACGCTTGCCGCTAGTTACGGATCTGTACCTACCTGGCACCTACCCGTACCTCATATACGAATAAACCTCGGAGCGGCAACCTAATAACTTGGAATCTTTCCAATATCTTCATCACAGACCTCAAGTCCGAGGGTTTTGGGGTCGGTTCGTTTTAGATATTCAATTGAGATCTATTCATTTTTTATTCTTCATTTGATTTGTTTTTACATGCCATTCTCAAATTGAAAATTTCATTCAACACCAAACCATGCCGGCGTCTTCAGGGCTGCGGCAGTGCATCCGTGATGTCTCGCCCTACCTTATCCTTTTAGTCACCATTAGCACTCTAGGGCCGCTGCAATTTGGGTTCCATCTTGTAAGTACCAGCGTCTAGATAACTGATTTCGTAGCTTTTTTAAGTATTGATACCTGACAACCATCTCACCGCATCTTAGGCCGAGCTCAACGCCCCTCAAGACGTCATCTCCTGCCGGTACAAGCAGCAGTCCCTGTCCTCGCGACTCTCCTCCGCCCTGTCGTCTTCCGGGGACACTACCACGACGTCCTCCGCGCTCCCCGACTGCATCCCCATGGACGACGCCCAGTTTGCCGTCGTGTCGAGCATGTTCACCCTAGGCGGGCTGATCGGAGCGTTGGGGAGCGGGCCCATAGCGGCCGCGAAGGGCCGTCTGCTAGCCATGCGGCTGACGAGCCTGTTCTACATCGTGGGGTCGATCGTCGAGACGCTCGGGGCGTCCATCGCCATGATGGCGGCAGGCCGGGTGTTCTCGGGCGTGGGCGCGGGCGCCGCGACGGTGATCGTGCCGATCTACATCAGCGAGGTGGCGCCGCCGCGGGAGCGCGGCACCTTCGGCGCCATGACCCAGGTCAGCATCAACGTCGGCATCCTCGCCACCCAGACCATGGGCTACTTCCTCAGCTACGGCTCCGCCTGGCGCTGGGTCCTCGGCGCCGGCATTGTTGTTGGTGCCGTCCAGGGCTTCGGCCTGCTGCTGGTGCCCGAGAGCCCCGCTTGGCTGGCGGCGAACGAGAGCGTCTCGCATGCGAAGCGGATCCTGCAGAGGATCCGCGGGACGCACTACGATATCGGCGAGGAGACCGCGGCGTGGGACGATTCTGCGGTGGCGCCAGAGGAGGAGGGCTTGCTCGACAATCCCATCGCAGGCTCTAGGAGAGGCTCGACTAACAGCAAGGCTGGTGGGAAGAACAACGGGCATCTGGGTTTTCTAGAAGTGGTCAAGGATCCCCTATATCGACCCGCTCTCATAGCAGTCGTTGGTGTCATGTGCGCGCAGCAGCTATGCGGCATCAATTCGATCATCATGTACTCCGTCTCGCTCTTGAGGGATCTCCTGCCGATCAATTCCGCACTGTTGACGATCATGATCTCTGCTATTAACCTGATCACCACCGTCGCGTGCTCGCCGCTGCCGGACAAGTTCGGCAGGAAGACTTGCCTCCTCCTCTCTATCTGCGGCCAAGGGGTGAGCGCTCTCGCGCTGGCGCTGTCCATCCTGTTCGAGGCTAAGATCCTCTCGGCCGTGACGGTGCTCTTCTTCGTGGCCTTCTTCGCCGTCGGCTTGGGGCCGGTCCCCTTCATCCTCGCCTCCGAGCTCGTCGGACAGGAGGCCGTCGGCGCGACTCAGTCCGCCTGCCTGGGCGCTAACTACATCGCTACTTTCCTGGTGGCCCAGTTCTTCCCCATCATCAACGTCTCCCTGAACGAGCGGTTCGGGGGCGCGGGCTGGGTCTACTTCATCTTCACCGCCCTGGCCGCCCTCTGCGGCCTGTTCGTGTTCTGGCGCGTCCCGGAGACTAAGGGGAAGAAGGACGTAGACGAGGTCTGGGGTCGGACGCGGCGGCTTGATTAGAGGGGGGTTTACTTATTTTGGAAATAGTCCATACATTTTAGATATGACAGTACAATCATGAATTTGACAATCTATTTCCCCAAGGTCACGACGGCTTCTTCCCAGGTAGCAGCCTCTGGTGCCTGATCATCTGCTCGACCTGCATTATGCCCGCCCTGACGCCGTCTATCACGTGCAGCTCACCGTACGCGAACTTCTCCCCCTTCTCCTCGCACGCCGCGCTCCGGATTATCTCCTCCAGCCCCGCCATCCCCGCACACCCCATCGCGACGCACTTCACCCCCGGCTTCCTCGCCAGCAGCCGCTTCGTCGCCTCGCTCAGCTTCCGCCGCACGACGGCCGGGTCCACCCCCCGGTGGAAGTCCCCCGCGTTCAGCCCCGTGGACTCGACGCCGGCGAACTTGGCGCCGGCGTCGCCGCCCAGGAAGGCTCGCACGCCGCTCGCTAGGTGCGTCTCCCAGAACTTGCCCGTCGTGACGATCCCCCAGGCGTCCCGGGGCCCGAGGAGGGACAGCGCGGTCAAGACGCTGGCCTCGAAGATCCCGGTCGCGGTCGTGCGGGCGTACTCCGGGCTGCCTTGCAGGACTTCGACGAGCGGGTGCACGCTGTAGCAGGCTACGACTACGCCGTCGTAGGCTGCGGCCGAGGGGTGGCTGTCCCGCAGGTCCCGGAGAACGGCGAGGAGGGACTGGCCGATGTCTTCTTCGTTGTTTATGCTGGCTGGGGCTTTGGAGGGCGCCGTGTAGGTGTGGATTTCTGTTGACTGGTCGTTGTGAGTGTGTGAGTATGTATGTAAGTTGTGTGTGAGTAGGTTTATATGTTATCACCTGCTTGATGAAATTACGAGGAACGGGATGATAGTTGAATATACATGTATTTCGATCGACGTAGGGTCAGACAATGTAGCGGGTTCATGTCAACGTACATAGGGCAAGTCTATTGAATCGATGATCGTCCTCATGCCGTCCGTCATGGCTTGAGACGAGTTAGGATTCATGACCAGGATCTTGGTCGTTTTCCCTCGGACGTGTTCAGTCTTCATGGTTACTGTTAAGTGCCTTAGTAGGTGTACTTGGTATCCTGATGATCCTTAACCTGGTCTTGTTAGATTAGGTTTTATACAAATAAGATACATGTACTCCTTAGAACTCAATATCAAATCATATGTCAGTTGTCAATGAGGGGTGTCCCCTGACAATAACTGTAGATATCTCTCTTAATGTAATATTATAGAGTTATCGAGATATACTCACTGACTCGTTACTGAATTTATTTAAATATCCACCACATACACTAGTAAGCTAGATGGTGGAGACGGCGGGGTAACTAGGCAGCTTTGGCAGCTAAGATATTCCCCTCCAGCCACAATGACAACGTCAGGCCCGTCTCAGCCTCAAGACTATTGTAACTCGTACTTGGGTCTTGGGGTTCTTGATCTCCAAAAGTCCAAGTCCATTGAATTTCAAAAACTGACGAACGCCTCTACACACTAACTCCAAAATCAAACCCCGCCATCCTAAGCTGCAAGTCCAAGCAGCCTCGTCCACTGCAGCCTACACGACTCGATTCGAAATATTCAATTTTTACTCCTAATTTCTCTTTTGTCAGACGTGTACGGCCTCCCCCCTTTAAGGGCCAGCCAAAGGTTTTATTGAATCATGGCTGCTCCTCCTCCTATCGGTGTGTAGCATCTGTTACTATATCCCCTATGCTAAGCTAGCCCCCGAGGAGCTGCATGCCTAATCCGTCAAATTAGTTCTCGATGGAGGTACCGGTTTCTTAAAGGTCGGATACGCCGCCCAGAACTTTCCCGAATTCCAATATCCGTCTATCATCGGCCGACCGATCCTACGAACGGAGGAGAAGAACAGCGACAATGACATCGTCCTCAAGGATATCATGTGCGGTGACGAGGCGGCGGCGGCGCGAACTATGCTTCAGATCTCCTACCCGATGGAGAACGGTATCGTGAAGAAGTGGGACGACATGCAGCATCTATGGGATTACACATTCTTCGAGAAGATGAAGATTGACCCGAGAGGGCGCAAGATCTTGCTCACCGAACCGCCTATGAATCCCCTGAAGAACCGAGAACAGATGTGCGAGGTCATGTTTGAGCGCTACGGCTTCGGCGGTGTCTATGTCGCCATCCAAGCCGTGCTGGCCCTATACGCGCAAGGTACACACCGAGTCCCCCGAGGGTTATTGAAATTCGAATATTTAACATTCTGCTAGGTCTCAGCTCTGGTGTCGTCGTCGATTCCGGTGACGGTGTCACGCATATCGTCCCCGTCTACGAGTCCGTCGTTCTCAACCATCTAACTCGAAGGCTCGACGTGGCCGGTCGAGACGTGACCCGCAACCTGATCGCCCTACTTCTACGAAGAGGCTACGCGCTCAACCGAACGGCCGACTTCGAAACCGTGCGACAGATCAAGGAGAAACTTTGCTACGTATCCTACGACCTAGAACTGGATAAGCGTCTTAGTGAGGACACAACAGTGCTGGTGGAGAGTTACACCCTGCCCGACGGTCGAGTAATCCGAGTGGGCAGCGAGCGGTTCGAGGCCCCGGAGTGTCTATTCCAGCCTCACCTGGTAGACTGCGAGCAGCCGGGCATTGCCGAGTTCCTCTTCAACACCATCCAAGCCGCCGACGTCGACGTACGCTCTTCCCTCTTCAAAGCCATCGTCCTCTCCGGCGGCAGCAGCATGTACCCCGGCCTGCCGTCGCGACTGGAAAAGGAACTTAAGCAATTATGGCTCACGCGCGTGCTCGGCGGCAACCCCGAACGGCTGAACAAGTTCAAGGTGAGGATAGAGGACCCCCCTCGCCGCCGGCACATGGTATTCCTGGGCGGTGCGGTGCTGGCCAACATCATGGCGGACAAGGAGAGCATGTGGATCACGCAAGAAGAGTGGGCGGAGCAAGGGCCGAAGATCCTGGAAAAGCTAGGGCCGCGATAAGAGGATGACCTTCGACATTCGAGATGGGAATTTAGAGTTGAATGATTCATGGAGTTTTATGAAGTTGTAGCAAAAGAAATGATTTTAAATCGTTAAGCCTAAGGCGATATTATCGTTTTTATTTCACCCGAATCTAACTTGACTCTTGACCAATAAAAGCGATGTTTCTCTCGTTTATGTATCCTATTATTGATAGTGGATATTTATTCTTCTCGTAGTCATGTATACACCTAGATTCTAAGGTGAGCAAGCAAATAGTCTGATATCTTCCTGAATCATACCTAGGTCCTACTATATACCTGATATACGGTATGACCTCGTCTACGAGGGGGTGACTGCGCCACAATATCACTAGCCACATTATTTTAGACCGGGCCGGAACCTCATCTCTTCTTGCCTCAACGGCGCGATAACGAGGCAAAAGGACCTTGGAATCTACGAGTCAACAAACTTAAGCTTTGTGTTTCACCACACTGTGATTCGCGCTTGCATTTGATTTTACGTTCTATAGTATAAGCTTAAGCATATTTGATCCAGACGGTTTCCAGTCACTTATAAAAGTTATTATCTCTTTTATTTAGTGAAAAGAATACAAATAATCTTCAACTGCAACAACGACAAAAACCAAAACATAAACAAAACATAAAACGGCCACCCGACGGGAACAACCTTGATATACACATACATCATCATCATCATCCATCATCACCATCATCATCCGTCATCTCCGTCGTATCCAGTCAGATCCAATACCATACATAGGTACCTATCACCTATCCGAGACTGGCCGGCCACACCCCCTCCTTCAGATGACAGATCCCCCCTTTTTACCTTGACTCCAAATTTTAGATAAGTCTCATTAGCCAATACGGGAGGTCATCAAATCTCACCATCCAACGATCAACGACACCGACCACATCACACGCTCGCACCAAAAGAAGGAAAAGGGACTAAAAACACGGACGCACAGGTGCATGGGAGATCCCGCCCGGCTGAGGAAAAAAAAAGAGCGAGTGAGCAAAGTGAGTGAGAGAGACCTTGTCTCATCTCACCCGACGTTGCCGGCCGGGGGAGTGAACCCGCCACGGGCGCGCGCCTGATCTTTTTATTTTAATCTGAAATCTGGATCTTGGATCTGGTACACCGCGTCTGTGGTCTGGGTCTTGGTCTGAGTTCTTTTGAATCTGACCGGTCCCCAACACGAGCACAAGCACGACAGCAAGCGAGCTAAACGATGAGTAATCCTACCTCAGCGGCGTCGGGTCCAGCGTCGACATCCGCTAGGAACCAAACCTTGAAGAGGAGCGTACAGGCTGCTTTTGAAGGTATGAAAGATCATTTTGGATCTTATTTTTCTTCTTCTTTTCTTATTGTTGGTTTTCGCCATCTTAATCCTAGCACATACTGTCCTGTCTGTTTCCAAGATTTGTCGGTTACCTGCTTGCCTCGTTTGTTCGCATTTACTCAACAAATTTCTCCTTCCTCTTTTCGGCAATTGTAATATCTATCTTACCTCGAACCGTCACTTGATTGGTCGCCTTCGGACTTATTCAACTTTTGGCCACATGCTGCGCCGCTGAGAGCTTACCACTCTGCCGCTGTCATCAACTCAATAACGACTCATATTTCGTGGCCATAATCTTTTCTTTCTCTCTTTTCTTCTTCACCCTCAAACAAACGCCATACATCATATCATGGTATTTGGCGACGACCTTGATAACCCTCTACGGTACGGTCGAGTACGGATTCCGGAGGAGAACAAGGCGTCTCACGGTCTTTCACATGCGGCCTTTCCCCTTCTTAAATCTTTAGAACCCAGATCGATACATCATACATTAACGCCCACGTTTCAGCCACGAGTTCCTGCGTTCCGTAATCAACGTATTTCAACTCTTTGCTTTCGCAATGATACACCTTTCGGAATAATAGAAAGCTGACATATATGCAGATCCCAACGACAGGTGTGGAAATATAGGGTATCAGTCCAAAGTCAGGGTCGTCGACAAGTACAAAGTCGTCGGCTTTATTAGTAGTGGGACGTATGGCCGAGTCTACAAGGCCCTAGGCCGCCATGGCCAGCCCGGCGAGTTCGCCATCAAGAAGTTCAAACCCGATAAGGAAGGGGAGCAGATCCAGTACTCGGGCATATCGCAGTCGGCGGTGCGAGAGATGGCGTTGTGCTCGGAGCTGAAACACGACAACGTCATCCGCCTGATCGAGATCATCCTAGAGGACAAGTGCATCTTCATGGTGTTCGAGTACGCCGAGCACGACCTCCTACAGATCATCCACCACCACACCCAGCAGCCGCGCCACAGCATCCCCCCCTCCACCGTCAAGAGCATCATGTTCCAGCTCCTGAACGGGTGTCAGTACCTGCACAGCAACTGGGTCTTGCACCGCGACCTCAAGCCCGCCAACATCATGGTGACGTCGAGCGGGCAGGTCAAGATCGGAGATCTAGGGCTGGCCCGGCTGTTCTACAAACCACTGCACTCGCTGTGGAGCGGTGATAAAGTCGTCGTAACTATTTGGTACCGTGCCCCAGAGCTGCTCCTGGGGAGCCGGCACTACACCCCTGCAATCGACATGTGGGCGGTAGGCTGCATCTTCGCGGAGCTTCTCTCGCTTCGGCCGATATTCAAGGGAGAAGAGGCGAAGATGGATAAGAAGACGGTCCCGTTCCAGCGCAACCAGATGCAGAAGATCGTGGACATAATGGGCATGCCGACCAAGGAGCGCTGGCCCTTCCTGTCGAGCATGCCCGAGTATAACAACCTCAACGTGCTGCAGCCGCCGATGCTGCACCCGGGCCACCACGGGCACCACCACCACCACCACAAGTCGGCGGCGGCGACGAGCCACCTGGAGAAGTGGTACTACAGCACCATCGGCGCGCACTCGTCGACGAGCTCGCCCACATCCAACAGCAGCCTCGCGGCCCTCGGCGCCGAGGGCTACAAGCTGCTCGCCGGGCTGCTGGAGTACGACCCCGAGCGTCGCCTCACCGCCGCCCAGGCCCTCCAGCACCCCTTCTTCCAGTCCTCCTCCATCCCAGTCAACGCCAGCTGCTTCGAGGGCTTGAAGGTGGCCTACCCACAGCGCCGCGTCAGCCAGGACGACAACGATATCCGCACCGCTAGCTTGCCGGGGACTAAGAGGTCTGGGTTGCCCGATGATAGCGTGGTGAGGCCGGTGAAGAGGGTTAAGGAGGGGTAGGGGGCTTACTGACTCTTGGTGTTGGCTTCGTGTGGGGGGTTTGTGGGAGAGATGTGGAGGTAGTGTAGGAGAGATGGAGATGGTGTAAGCGAACTCGGTCGGTGGAGAGGATCTTGGTTTACGTGTTTCCGGTGTACGGACTTGACACGCATGAAGGCGTAACGGCATGGCTTTTGAAATTGGGAATCGTCACGGAGCATGGCGATGATGAATTGGCATGGCATGACAATCAGCGTTGGTTATGGCATACTGATAAGGCGTTTCGGCATACATCCGTGGCATCGGAGTATCGACGTGAGATTCTTACGTTTGGATACAATCTATTATATCCGCAGCGTTCCATTGTTGCTCGAGTAACTTACCTTTAGCATCGAAATAGCATTTTACTTGATGTGTATGTGTTTTCTACGATATTCCCTACGATGCAAATCTACAAGCCCGCAAAATTCAGTCACGGAAGAAGTCATATCTACTTACACTATCTACTTACACTTATTGATTTATTTATCCCTCCCCCTCACAGTTCAGTTCAAATCGGAAAAAAGAATACCATTCGACACAAAGTCGTATTACAATACTTACTTACTTATTATCTATATACAAACCCCCAAAGCCCCATCCATCCATCCATCCATCCATCCATCCCCGCCCCGACTCCCTGCTAACCGTCCTGTACATACTGAACTAACTCGGGACGACGTAGATGGATATATATATATATGTGTATATATATCTACAATGTATACCTGGGGGCAGGTGATTATCCCCTATCCTCTTCCCTATTCCCTTCGAACCGTTTCCGCCCGCTCTGCTTTCGTGATAGGTATAGTGTGGGGCGGGGGGGGGGGGGGTGAATTCGTGACCGAGACAGGGAAAACAAGGATAAACAACAGAACAAAGGAGTTGGGATAGGGGAAAGGGAAATGGGATAATGCTGAGGGGGGGGGGGGGGGGGGGGGGCGGTCGGGTGGCGCGGGGAAGCCAATTCCACCCTCGCATGGGTGGGGTAAAGGGTGTTTACTGTG